>JAKCPI010000814.1:0-17223 GCA_023213315.1 Euborellia annulipes
TTCCAATCAAGCATCAAAGGGAACGACATCTCAAGGGGCTCGATAACGAGAGACCGTGTAATTAATTAATTTTCATATCCTTGTAAATTTTATGGTTGGTTGTCGTTTACTGCCAACATAGAATTAATTTTCCTATGAATAAATGTGCACATGTTAGACATCAATTTTAATTATCAATATAAATTAAAAAGATTTGGTGATGCACTTGACTTTCACTTATCGATTAGTTTTAATACTTTGATAGATATCGATTTATCTTAATTTTGAATATTTTCTATTAATATAACCCGATTTTTTATTCTTCATAATTATTCACTTTTTCTACATCTTTTATCTCCGAATATTTTATGCCGACAATATAAAGAAATACTTTGGGCTCTTCCTAAACCTTTTCCCAGCTGACGCCAGAAATTGTCTCAGGTTAGGAATTCGGATGCCAATAAAAAAACTGTCATAAGCGGAACAAATCAGAAGTGGAGTTTTATGAAATATCCACATATCATCTTTTGAGATAGACTTTATTAAGATTCTTTATAAAGTGAAAAGAAATTTATTTTTGAGAGAAAAACTTTTAATTTTTAGCCAAATCATTTGGAATTTTTAAAATACAAAAAAAAAAAAAAAAAAAAAAAAAAAAAAAATGTTTAAGAACCGCGGTGGCGAAATTATTTCTATGATTCAAATATTACAATTATTTTCTTTGTTCAATCGCATTTTTCGTTGTAAAATGACGATACAATTTGAAATTTGATAACGAACCAGAAAACATTTGCACCATTTGAAACACGCATGCCATAAGTTCTAGAGAATAATTTAAAGGGTTAAAATATGGGAAATAAACTTGAGCTTAACGTCATTTAATAGGGGATATAAAGCTTCAAAATGTTATAATAAACAGTACTGTAACAATCCAATCCTGGGCGTAGTTTGGGGTCTCTGCTTCTTTAGATCACTGGTATAGCTTGTCTCATAATTAAAGGACCAGTGTTCTGTTGAATGGAACGATAAAATTAAAGGCTTCAATTGATTTAAGTAAATATGGGTTATCTTCAATAAATCAAATAATTGATTGAGACCAGAGAGGAGCAGAAACTAGGCTATATAGGCCTACCAATAAAACTTTCTAGATTATAGATCTATCGTAATAAGTACAAAGAGTACAAGTCATATAATTGTCCAAAAAACGGTGTCAAAGTTTTCAAAACGTCATTGTATTGTTGGACTTATACTAGAAGGTTCATGGCCATATAATAAAGAATTTAAAGTTAGTTTAGACTTATACTGTTAGTATACACATACGTTATACGGTCAGATGGCAAAAATAATGAAATCATAAAATTTTAACTTATACTCTTTGAACTAATCATGATAGATGTAACAGTCTAAATTATCAGATAATCTACATATATACGGTATAATTCGCTAATGTCCGTCTGTCTGTCTGTCACGCTCTATTTAGGCAACTTTCTATTGGAATTTTGAAATGAAATTTTTTATGCATAAAGAAGACCTTCTCGGGATTACAGGAAAATTATTTTCATTCCGAAATTCCCATAACTTTTTGAGTTATTAATTCTTAAAGTTACGATTTCTCCCATAGGAAATGTATAGAGAAATATTTATGTATTCTTTTCATTTGTGTATTCCATGATCAAAATTCATTTAAGCTTATTCATTCATTAGACTGTATAGAGTCGATATAGAGAGAGAGGAAAGCAGATAAATTAAATGTTTCAGGCTTCTAATAAAAATATAAATTTTGCTGGCAGAAAGATTTTCTTTTCAACATTACAATAAAAATTACTTTATTTTTAAGTGAAAATATTTAGGAAACCTGGAACGTTATTTATTTCTTCAAGCTTCCTCCCTCTCCACACACACACATAATTTCTAATGAATGAAGATGGATGAATAAATTTATTTAGACGTCATTAATTTTGAAAATGAATTAATAATGATGTCGGGTTGAAGGCTTCTCGAAGGTTGAACCAATCTGACAAGTGAGTCAAAAGCATTCTGGTTCTGCTTGATAATTCCACTTTCTGATATTGATTTGAATTTTTTTTTTTTTTTACAAAATTCTAGTTCTTTCTGTTTAAATTGTTAGATGTCGTCAAAAAATTTCGCCATTCTTTTAACTCGATTTGATGTTCTTTATAGAATATTTGAATGTAGCAATTAACAATTTTAATCATAGAAAATTCGTTTGATCGTGAATGAAATTTTTTTCATCTCTAATCAACATCGGGCTGTTTGTTATTCCTTTGTCCGAAATTGGTTCCATTAATTTGTTAAAAAAAATGAAAATTTTATCTCATTAAAAATTAAAAAAAAAAGTTTCATTGACCTAACGGTCAGTTTATTTTGAAACACATTAAAATCTAAAATTTTCAATCACTCCACACTATCTACTCATTGTGATCTTGAGAATTGGTTTTAAACTGGTGATGGTGTTACATTTATGATTCTCTGATAGAATTTGATTTAATATTATTAATTAACATCAGAATTGGAAGAGATGTAGAATCTTTCCATCTTTAAGCTTGGCCAAATCGACAAAATGTCTCTATTCCCCCCCTTCCTCTCACATCTCTTATCACCCTTCAAAGCGTGTGAAGCTTATTAATGTGAACAACTTAGAAGTTTCATCATGAGTTTTGATTAAAACCACTTCCGCCTGCCAACAACTGAATGAAATGTATTAACGTGCTTTTCTCTAATTTTCTGCCCAAATTTTCAATTAAATTTAACACAAAATAAATAAAAAATACTTTTTTTTTTTAAACACTCACTTTTTTCACATTCACACTCACACTCACACACATTCACACAGGGGCGCCGGAACGAATTTGAATCAGGGGGGGGGCAAAAAATTTTATTTTAGAAAATTAAAATAATTTAATATGTTCAAATAGTATAAAACAAAAACAAATCTACTATAAAACTTTAAAAATTTTAAATAAAATCACAATTTTAATAAAATTAAAATTTTAAAAAATTTGCTAGTGATTTTATCAAAAATTTTTGGAAAAAATTTGGAAAAAAATGAATTTCTTACTCTTCTAATTTTTTTTTTTAATTTAGAAGATTTTATTTTTCAAAAGTAAAAATATATCATTTTTAAAAATAAATGAAACAAAAGAAGAAATTTTGCCCCCCTCTGCCCCCCCCCCTATAGGATGCCAGGAGGGGGCAATGTACCCTTGCACCCCCCCCCCCCCCAGTTCCGGCGCCTATGCATTCACACAGTCTTTTCGGCAACTCAGGCCATATAAGACTTTGACGATATCCGTTATTGATTAATATACATATTTGGGGCCCAGACATTCTTATTTAAGCCATTTGGTATCCAAAGGGCCCCATAAAGGGGCGCCAAATTTCAATTTGAACAAGGGCTCCTAATACCCACGCGGCGGCCATGATTGATCCGATAGAGAACTATACTAAATCGAAAAAAATTTTTTGGCGACATTGGCAAATTTCGAAGTATTTTAACTCTTTTTCTATTTTATCATCTCGAATCCCCCCCTCCTCCATTAGCTGATTATTCACGATATATATTGGAAGTCACTTTCGAAATAAATTTATAAAAATTAGGGATGGAAATAAGATCTCTTTGATATCTATTTCCTCTTTGTGGATATTGAAAGGGGAGGCGATCTCCCTAATCGCATCTCTTCCCACTTAAGATATTCACAGTCAACCCTTTAATTTTATTGATTTTTCCAATTAAAAGTTTTTGAAGATATGAAATAATAATAATACGTAATATAAACTTTATAGGCTAGTATTGTTTGGGATGAGAACGTTATTTTTTTATTATACCCCTCAACTATGTGATACAATTGGGCTCTAGCTCTTTTCATTTCGTGACTCTGCCTCGTCATCTTATAATTTAAGAGATAAATCACGATTTTTACACCCTTCATTTTGACATAGCTCTAAGCTTTTTTTTAATATACATAGGTATGCGAGTATTATCTTGTTTTATTAATATTTATATCATATCAAATGCCATTTTATGAATTTATTTTCTTTTTTTAATAATTTAATGTTCGAATTTTTAATAACATTAAATCCCTTTGAGGTCCTCCAGGACCCCAAACGATTTGATACAGAATTTATTAAAACAAAAATGCACAATTGAACCAAATTATTTTCTTTTTATTCAATTATAATTAAATTTATTCAAATATAATTACTTTAAATTATATACAATAGCTATAGCTATATCTTGTATACAGATTTAAAAAATTCTAAATTTAAAAAAAATATTACATTTTTTTTTTGTAATTCGGAAACTTCATAGAAAATTAGGAAAAGTCATAGAAAATAAATATTTTTATAACAATGTTCTACAGAAATAATAGCAGTGTATGATGAAACCTGGGGGCCAAACGGAACTCTTTGTAGAGTTCTCTTGTTAGAGGATTTCGAGGTGATCACCCTAAAGAGCCTCCTCAATTACTTTACTTATATCAATGTTTTTTAAAAAGAAACATGCACTTGCTGTTTCAAAGGATTTTATTTTATTACCATAAAAAACTATCCATTTGTCTTTGGTAATTTATGTCTGTAATATAAAAAATAAATATTTTTAGTCACCCCCCCCCCCTCCTTCCGTTCATAAGTACGCATGGGGTTTATGTGTATTTAGGTGTGCGTGACGTGATATGCACATACAAGGGGTGATAAATATGCATTTTATACAGGGGCTGGGGCGGGGGATGCCAGTGGGAGATGGATTAAACCCATATCCAAAAGGGCGTATTCACTGTCGAATTCAAAGTCAAATATATTTTCTATTAACCACCTAACTAAATTACACCCCAAAATAATATTATTCTTTGTCAGATAAAAAAAAAAGAAAGGTAAAAAATACGTCAATGTTTTTTTTAATATTCACTGATCAAATTTGATATTGGGATTTTCAGAGACATTTTTTCCGATAAAGTTGTTTTAAAATTTCCAATTTCCAAACTACAGGAGGTTAAAAAAAAAGAAAAAACATTCTATTGAGTAATTTTATCAAATTTTCGCACTTTAATATTCCATTGGGTAAACTTATTATAATCTCTCCTGTGGCGTTTTAAAGGGAATATTTCCATTCAATATTGAAGATAATCGTTTGAGTAAATACGGCATTAAAAAAAAAAAAAATTGAAAATCTTATAGAAAGAATCGAAGAATATTAATCTAATTATTGATGAAGTGAATAAAATTCAATTAATACAAATGATATTTAAGATATCATTTTTTTTTTTTAAAGAAAAAGCGCAAGAAATTATCCCCAGTCCAAAAGGAGGGCTTGAAAAATGTGATACAGATGGAGGCGCATAAAATTATCAAAGGGAAGAAAACAATATTTTATTTTTTATTACAACAGATCAGATGACTAGACTGCAGATAAGTTGTGTGCTGTGCGGCCAGTTACACCAGATTTTTTCTTTTAAATTGTTCAATAAATTAATAAAAATAAATAGGCCTAAATATAAAAAAGATGGATGTTAACTCGTCTTTTATATTAATTTATTTTAATTATAATGGCGCTCCGCTTAATTCTGATGCTCGACATTCAAGTGGTAGCAGTGGGTAATTTTTTAA
This sequence comes from Euborellia annulipes, assembly GCA_023213315.1. Classification (NCBI taxonomy): domain Eukaryota; kingdom Metazoa; phylum Arthropoda; class Insecta; order Dermaptera; family Anisolabididae; genus Euborellia; species Euborellia annulipes. The sequence goes on from JAKCPI010000814.1 coordinate 5,605, forward strand.
TGATCAATTCACACATACCAAAAAATAGCCATAGTGAAGTGGTGGAGGTGGGGGTTTACTTCGATTAATACGTCATTACCTCCTCTCTTATAGGTTTAGATTCGATCCCCAGCTGAAATCACCTACCTTCCAAAGAACCCTATTCACCTATTAAGGAGATGCACCACGCCATCTACCTCAGTAGCCATCATGGCTCGATAGAGCGGCTTCGCTTCACGTCTAAATAGGGGGGCTTCCCTTTTTCTTTTAAGATACTTAATAACAGATGTACTTAAATCTTATTTCGGACTCGGGTATATGAGACCCAAAAAAAAATTTGTCTTCCCAACTAGAGAGGATTTTTACTTCCCCTGAGGGAAACTGTGAAAGCTTCAAATTGTTTACGTATTTCTTTTAAATAATTTTCGAGATCTTCACTATATTAATATTTAATCTCTATATTATATATAAGATATTAATATTCAATGAATATTAGCTCGGCAACCTAAATGACCAACTCGATTAATTAGCTGGGCATACACGGAGAGGTAGAACCGTCGGTTTTGACCGTGCCGGTCCAAACGCACGGATTTATCTTTACGTTAGTGGGCGAGCACGCGCCAGTTTTGACCGCCACGGATCAATCTAACAGATTTGACCGCGATCCAAACTCACGATCCGATCTTTTCGTTAGTGGGCGAGCACGCGCCAGTTTTGACCGCCACGCATCAATCTAACAGATTGGACTGCGGTCCAAACTCACGGACTGATCTTTTCGTTAGTGAGCAAGCGACAGTTTTGACCGCCACGCATCAATCTAACAGATTGGACTGCGGTCCGAACTCACGGTCTGATCTTTTCGTTAGTGGACAAGCGACAGTTTTGACCGCCCCGGACCATCTCTTTAAGTCGCGATTTTTGGAGGGGGTAAGGGAGGACATGTTACTTGAAAAATTTTTTTACAAATTTATTTTTTTGACCATTTAAAGAAAATAAGTTATCCCTCCCCCTATTAATTAATTAAGGTATTAATATGTTCGAAAATATTTTAGTTAATCACCATTCACAAAAACAAATTTATTATTATTATTTTTTTAAAATATCATTTAAGGTCATGGCAAATTAGGATACAAATATTATATATCATTTTACTCGAGAGAAAGTCTAGTTTCTGAATATACAAAAAAAATTATAGGTTATGTAAGAAAAAAATATTGGCCCTCCCTCTAGAGCGCCCCCTAATGGTCCGATGTTTACCAAAAGCTTTTCAGTTCTTGACCTTTACATCTAGTTTATGTGTGCAAAATACCACAGACATACACACAGACATCATTCCAAAAACTACTTAAATGGACTCAGGGGACCTTAAATCGCATTTTGCCAGCTTCAGAATCAGATAATTAAAGATTTTATTTAAAGGAGAAGAAAGGATTAATTACTTTTTTTTTAAATAATTTTCTATTTCCATTTTTCTTGGAAATTCCAATGGCTTCTTGACTTGATCTGTCTAGTCGGCAGGCAAAACTTTCGTCAAGACGAAAGTCCACGGATTTGGTCAAATCAGCGGTTAAAACTGCCGCGGTCCAAAGATTTTGCCCATACACGTACAGTTTGGCCCGTGGCGGGCCAACTATACGGGTTTATCTGCGGGTTTTTCCTTTACGTTTGTGAGTGATGACGGTTTTAACCGTGGTGGTTTTAACCGTGGCGGTTTTAGCCGGCCCGGCAGACTGGTCCGCCCCGGTCCAACCCGACAGATCAAACTCTCCGTTTTTTTAAACGAAATAGATAATGACGGTTTTAACCGTGGCGGATCAACCCGACAGATTGGTCCGCCCCGGTCCAACCCGACAGATCAAACTCTCCACTTTTTTAAGCCAAATTGATAACGAAAGTTTTAACCGTGGCGGATCGACCCGACAGATTGGACCGCCCCGGTCAAAACCGACAGTTCTACCTCTCCGTGTATGCCCAGCTATTAAGCCCTTCCAGCTTTCTAAGCTTGCCAATTTATTATTATTATTATTTTTTTTTTTTTAATAAATTTAAATTTTTTAATAAAATGAATAATTTTTCTCTTCAGTATATAAAAAGCTTTTCTTCCATTTCAAAAGATTCCCATGCATTATTTTTATTTATTCCCCAAAGAGAAAATAATATTCTAAAACGGCCATAATTTTAAATAAATTAAACATTAATTAAATCTTGACACAGCACAATCTAATAATTTTTTTTCTTCCCATCTTGTTTTTTATGGCATTTGAACATGCAATTTTAACCTTTTTGTAATAGACAATAATTAATTTATTTACTCGCATATTAATAAATTCTTTTATTCGTATATTCTTTCAGCTTTGATCAAAACGTTTATATAGATAAATCTGTGTTATCTACCCTCGACTTTCTCTTATAGCCTACTCTAAAAATATGTAGTTGTCTCAAAACTATTCATTCATAAAAAAATATTTAGATTACCATTGATTTTCACCTCTCTATTTCCAATAATTTTTCTTTTGTTTCAGGATTAAAAATATGAGCTTCTGCAGACTTCTCAAAGCATCTTTGCTGTCCCCAATTACATTTTTCGAACTCAACTTCATTATTGTGAGTAGACAATAATTAATAAAATTTTAAAAATACCAATTTTCATATCAAATAATTTCAAATGTTTTTACGATTACCCATTTGAAGCATATATTCTAAGGATTGGTAGTTAGCTTTTCGTTCTGGGATATTAAATTTATTTAAAATAATTGACAATTAGATAGACTATTCTCTAAAAAAACGTTAATTTTTAACATCTGAAATCAGCCTTAATTTATTTTAACACCTTGCATCAAATTGCTATTCTGTAAACAAAAACATTAACGGCAAAGCATTAACATTTAGTCAATAGTGTTAAAAATTAATGTCATGTCCAGTGGGGCCTTTAATATTTTAACGCCGTGTTTAATGAATCAAAATGGCGTCTTTAACCAAAAAGTAAGGTTATGATTTTGACAGCTTTGAGATAAAAGCAACATGTTGACACTTGGTTTAGAAAATAGAATTTTTAACGCTGGTATGTCAGATAGGCCTAGATTGAGAATAGCAAATCAAGTTATTAATGCGCAAGCGCGAGAGGTTATCGAGGGGTGTAAAAACACGAACAATCAGAAAACATAGCCATCTTCATAGGGATCGTTAACATCTGGTGCTAAAAAGTAAAACGTTAACGTCGCTGTTAAAACTTGGTTTACAGAATAGCATTTTTTTTGCTGATGTTATTACTTTACTTTTTAACACCCAATCTATGATGTTAAATATTAACGTCTGTTTTTAGAGAATAGACCTGAATAACACTTGTATTAAATAAATTTGGTTATATCAGATATCGTCGCGTAGCCTACACTATTTATCCTCGTTATTTCGATAATTTGATTTTTCGAATATACTAGATATTTCATTATATTTATTTTTTATCTCTCTATTATGATTTGATTTAAAAAAATAAAAACTATTTCCTGGCGAACTTTTTTTTTTACTTTATGATTTGTCTTTGTATATTTTCCATGTCAAAGGATCAATATTGCCTTTAAAAATCCTATTTGACAGACTGTTAATTTAATTGTTACACTTTTATATATTGACGCTGTCGATGCAATATCAGAACATTTTGGAAAGCTCTTTGAAATAAATTTTAGTGACAGTTTATTGGATTATCCGTTGACTTTTTTTTTTTTTAATAAAAAATTCATAATTTGATTTAAATTTTCCAAACAGACGGATTTTATTATACGAAAGAAAAAATAGCAGTTTTGGAATCGCAGATCCGAGAAAAAAGTTTCCGATTGGTTTTAATAATTACAATAAAATTTTCATCATTTCATTAAACCTATTTTTAATATTTTTACCAGAACATTTGGCCCGCACAAATATTGTTTATTTGGGCAAATTTGGTCCATAAAAGATCATCTCCCTTCGTTCTAGTCTTTTCAATTACAGTACAGCATTATTACTTTGTTTCGATATCAAAAAAAAAATATTGACTATATTTACAGTATATAGGTCTATTATAAAAAAAATATTTAAATATGTATTTAAAATGTCGGAAAATCATTATGCGATTTTTTCTATAAGCTCATATTAGATTTTTTCAATATTTTATATGTAAATAAAAAAAACAAAAAAACAAAAAAAAACTAGGTCAGATTGCAATGAAAAGTTTTATATACTGCTTCTGGTCTGAAAGGAAAAAAAGTAAAAAAAAATTCATAAAGTTGAGAGGCTGTTTTTTTTTTTTATAAGAGTCTGGGGATTCATTTGTATTATATAACATTTTAAACCAATCTTCAAAAAAAAAAAAAAAAAAAAAAACATGACTAGAGAGAATATTTTTCTAATTTTTAAAAAGTACGAAAAGATTTTTTGAAATAGGTATATTAAGAGAAGAAATTCGATATATGGATTAATTGGGAGCAAGGTCCGTCGGGATAATCAAATAAAAATTAGAAAAAAAAATTGGGAAAACCTGAGATAGCGAGTGTATGAATACTTCAATTAGTGTGATTGTTGTTTAAATGAGAAATAAGACAATTAAAATAATAAATTAAATAACCATTTAGCGAATTTTGTATGTTTATTTGTTGGTGGGCAAAATCAGTAGTATCATGACTCCCGGGAATCGGACCAGGGATCTCCAACCCATCGTGTCTTTCCCTTCTCGACCACACCAACAATTACTAACATTTTTCTACTTATGCAGTTGATATTACATTCTCTACCAAGAGAATATTTAAAGAAACTTGTCAGCCTGTTGTGCAGGCACTGGGGACAGACTTGGTCTGCTCTAACACCCTACAGTAAACTGCAAAACCCTTATTTGAGGGAGGGGTATTATCTATAATTACATAAATAGTTTTCATTTGAATAAGATATTAAATTAAATTCAAATGAATAGATCAAATGAGAACAAATGAGAATAAATAAAAAAAGCTGGGGTGGCTCCGCATAATTGAGGATCCGGAGGTTCTATGGATTCAAAAATCATTATTCCGCGGAACAAGCAAAAGCTTTATAGGTCCTATGTTTATGCAAAATTTGCTTTGTGGTTGCGATTCCCTTTATAGAGATCATAGGGCTCAATATAATAAGAATAAAGCATAAAAAGTATTCAATAAATATACTGAAATGTACAAAAGCATTTTATTTTGTTTGGTTACGAATCAACATTGTCTCTTTTCTGTGTGTGTATATAGTCCTAAACAAGGGAATCCCTGTGTGTGTGTGTGCCTGGCCGAATGTGTACAAAACGTGGGTCCGGGTTCTGTTTATTCGCCTCTAAGCTTTATTGCAGGCTGAGGGAGTGAGTGTTTGGGAACATCAGGACCAAAGCACTTAAGGGTGTCTCTCCCGAGGGAGAGAAGGGAAAGGCTCTCCTCTCTCTCTATAGCCTTTACAGACTTAGGCCCTTAACAACATTAGCAGACCTTCTTGCCCATGTCAGCTCCGACTCTAATTGCCAAAAGAAGAGGGGACTAAGGATCAACTTAATCAAATAAATCTGATTAGAATACATATTTTACTTTAAAATGAACAGCCAATTGGGGGTCCGGGATAATGGTTGTTTGCAATTTTCGAAATGACAGGAAAATTTAATGTTGAAATGTAGAAAATGAAAAATAGTTATTAATTATTTTCGAAATTAATATTAATATATCCAATTTCATTATAAATTGTTCTGATTTTTTCTTTCTCTTACTATGCTATTGATATCTCTATGTTAATATATGGAGAGAAAGTAATCTTGCATTCTTGTCAAAAATTCATTGTCGAGATTTTGAGGAAAATAGGCGTTTTGAAATCCTAAGGTTGTCACAATCCAAAAAAGTATTCAAAGTTGAATTTATAAAATTTTTTGAGAAAGTAAAAAGGTGAAATGATATGAATTTTGTAGAAGAAATTTTATTCTGGGGGAGGGGGGTAGTTCTAAGGACCAGAAAATCTTCAAAAAAAAGCGTTACGTATTATATGGACCACCGATAAGGGGTTTATCGTTTCATAATATATTCTTGAAGACGAATATTTTATACCGGTAATCTTTTTAGTGATATTAAAATAGTGATGATAGAAGTATTTCCATCCCTGGACCAAATTTTATAAAAATACAATTAAGACTAAGTGGAATCATATGTAAAAACTAGTAAAGAAATATGAAATAGAACGTTTTCAGAATGAATTCATCTCTTATCCCCTAGCAGCGTGTACGAAGTTTATAAAGAATGGGAAAGTTTTGCAATCTAGTTATCATTTTATTTTCCTTTAATAGGCCTTCTTCGGGAAAATAAATGAAAATAAATAAAAATTTTTACCTCTATTCATTTATATAATTAAATATTTATTAATTCATATACCCGAAAAAATTATCTATTCATTTAGATAATGAATTATTAAAAAAGTAAATATGTTTAAATACTTAAATTGCTTCAAATGGGTAATGATTTAATAATCCCTTTGAGCTCACGCACACACAAACATTTCTCACACAGACGAATATATATAGATATACTTTTCTACATGTTTTTATTCTTGTTCATACAGGTTTCGGAGCCGAGGCATTCCTGGTCTGCTCTTGCTCACATTTAGTCAGGCTGTGGATGCCGACCCTATCAGACGTGTTTCGAGTGCTAGGCGGCTTTACTTCCAGAATCCCTTCATTTGGTGAGTAGCTCTTAACACTTTTACAATTCTAATTCATTTTTAAATTATATATTTACTGATATTTAAATTTTTCACAAATTCAAAGTGTTAATTATTAAAAACATGACAAAATGATTTCATTTCATACAAATTTTAATTTAATATTTACCGGCCCAAGTAGTTACTTTAATCATGACTTTTTTGACTTTTTGAGATTCATACAAAGTGAGTTTATATCAATTCAACTACTTTAATATCGAATCTTCCTTTCAAAATAATATTCCACTTACATAGACTATCAAATGAAACATCTTTTACTATAGGCTACTCTGTTTTTGAGACATTAGAAAAATAATTTCAAAAAACTTTTTTTAAAAGCGAATTTTAGTATATTTTTTAAATAAAACTTTTTTCTTATTTTAAAATGTATTGTAATTATGAATTTTTGATTAAACTTTAAGGATATTTTTTTTCTGTTTCATCCCATAGACTAGCTGCAATTTGATTTAAAATTATTTAAATTTTCAAAAGTTAATTTCCCAAAACAATCATCTGATCATCTATTAATGATGATCCAGTTACGTCACATTTCCATGACTTTGGGACTCTCTCTCTCTCTCTCTCTTCTTTGTCCATTTCTGTACCCCGGAAATTCAAAATTAAATTACATCAAGTGCCTTTGCTGTTCTCATTCCTCCTTTTGTCATTCTTTTGTACGTCAAAGGGCGCGCAAGGGCTCGTTCCCTTTTCCTATTATCGTGTTAACATCGACCATTTATCAAAACTCAAATAAACACCGGTTACTCTAATAAATTAACTTTACCTTCGTACTTGGATAATGTCTTTACATCTTGGATAAAACACTCACTCAGTCACTTTCAGAGTACTAATCATTTACAGTTCATTTAATACATAAATAAATTTTCATCTTACTTTACTTTCCAAGTAGCAATCATTATCAAATTTAATAGATTAGTTCTTAAAAACTACGTATTAAAATGAAATAATTGCGAGTCTGGAAGTCAATTTGAATTAAGTAAGATGGAAAATCATGCTATGCAAATAGCATGAATGCAAAATGAATTCATATAGGCCCCATTTGATTACAAGAAGAGCATTTATATGCAATAACTGATTGTATTATGTTATGCTAATTGAGTGTTAAGTTTCGATGCATGTAATGGTCCGTATGATAGTGTGGCACAATACAACAAAAGAGGCCGTTTTATTTTATTTATAATTGAGAAGGGATGAGGGTATAAATATTTAATAAAATCACATTATTTTGCTAAATTGTTAAGTGATCCGCTTAGTTACGCCGAGTTTTTAAATTTTTTTTTTTTGAATGCCATTTTATGTAATTAGTTCCGGGATGATCGATCTGGAGCTCCGTGGCTCTTTCTTTTGATAAATTTGAAAAAAAAAGTATTATTCCTCAGTAAAGTACTAGTACTCGAAGTATCCCAAAGACAAAACCTAGCTTAATTTCATATTGGTACTTTTAAAATAAATCAGGGCAAATTTTTGTGAAAATTGAAAAACTACAAAAAAAAGTACATCAGTAAAGTACTAGTACTACTCGAGGTCAATCGTAGATCAATCGTAGTTTGTTTTGTATGCCGCAAATAGAAAATATTTAAAATTTAAAAGAAATCGTTAAAGGAAATTTCGAGAAAAGTGGTAAAAAAACTACAAAAGTACACCAGTAAAGTACTAGTACTCAAAGTTTTCTAAAGACGAGAATTTGCGCGTAATTTGTTTTGGATACCGCAAATAGAAAATATTGAAAAATTTTTTTTAAACACACTTTTTTCCACGCACACACACATACACACCGTCTTTTCAGCAACTCAGACTATAGGTCTATAAGACATTAACGATACTCATATTTTTATTAATATTTATTTAAGCCATTTGGTATCCAAATGGGAACGGAACCCGCGAACCTTGGTATAGAAGGCCAGCACGCTACCAACTACACCAAGGCCCAAGGGTATTTAAAATTTTAAAGAAATCGGAAAAGGGAATTTTGAGAAAATTGAAAAAAATTAAAAAAGTACATCAGTAAACTACTAGCACCCGAATTTTCCCAAAGATGAGACTTAGCGCAATTTCATATTGGTGCCAGAAACAGTATATATTTTAAGCAGATTAAATAGTAGGCTGGGATGAGTAGTGTCTTCTTCTCCAACCCCTGTATATATTTTATAATTTGAAACAAATCGTTAGAGCCGTTTTCGGGAACGAATGTTACAGACAAATAAACATAATCGTACTATTAAATGCTCTTTTAATAGTATAAGATTAATAAAACAATTATTTTATAAAATTTCATAATTAAAAACTTTTTTTGATAAAATTCTCTTGGCAAATGAAAAATTATAAAAATTGTTAAATTAATTTTTCCCTTAATTGACTCCCTTAGAAATATCTGTATAAAGGGCCATAATTCGTTAATGTCTATTTGTCTCTCTGTTCTCCTGGATATAAGCCTGTAGTAAGAATGTTAAAAAAAGGACCAGGATAGAAAAGGAAATGCGAGTGCCCACCGCAGGCGGGCCCTAGCCAGTTAGAGAGGAGGCCAATTAAATTCTATTTTTATATTTTATAAACAAGGTATATTTAGTATTGTTCTTTAGCTTATATCATTTAGGACATTTGACAAACAATTGTTAGTTTATAGTCTCTGAAACTCTCTAAATTAAAAAAAAAAAAAAAAAAAAAAAAACATCCAGGATTTAACCTCATAATTATATAGCCTACCCAAAATTATAATTTATTACATGTAAATTACAAAAAAGAGAAAAGTCCTTTATTGTTTATATGAGAAAGAGATGGTTTTAGATCTAAAATTTCCAACAGAATAGAGCGTAAAATTGATTAACTTTGCATAGAGATGACATAAAAATATATCTGTTTATTCTTCACAGACTCATGAGCAACGAACCGCATTTAATTAAATTAAATGAATTAAATTAAACTTAAATTATAAATAAATAAATTTTTTAAATTAATTAAAAATAGATAGGGGATACCAAATGGATTAAATAAGAATGCCTGGACCCCCAATATGCATAATAATATTAATTAACAACGGATATATTCAAAGTCTTATATGGCCTGAGTTGCCAATGGGAAAAAGTGTTAAAAAAAAAAAAAATTCGGCGGAAACTAAATATATCTCGACCCAAAAAAATCTGGTGTGCAAGCACAGAACATTGATTACCGAAGGTAAGAGAAAGTTGTGTGCTGTGCGACCAGTCACACCAGATTTTTTTAAAATAATTCTAATTTCATTTCAATCTATTCCCCCACTCTCTCTCTCTCTCTGCCTCCTTCCTCTCTGCAGCTTGTTTCCCCCCTCCTCACTAATTAACCAATCAAGCCGCTGTATTCTTTGGCGCCATTGTGCACCTGCCTTTGAGAGGAGACAAGACGCTTGATCAGATTAGTAGAGGGGAGGCTCTTGACTAGCAAAGTCCCTACGTTCGTTTTCTTAAGGAAACCGCCGCTCTCTCAGTTGATCGGCAGCCATGACGCCAACCAGTCGGCCTCTCAATTCTCTCTCCTTTCTCAGCCGTTTTGCTTAGGTATTTCGATTCAATATTTCTAATTATTCATTTATAATACTATTTAGTCATCTAATATTTCTAATTATCATAAAAATTTAACAATTTATTAATATGATTGTTGATTGCATGCCATCGTTCGTTTTTTTTACTCTTTGCTCTCTGACTTAATTGGCAATTTCTCTTGGGCATATTTGATTTTATTCATTTTTACTTTCTCTTACCTCTATATATGCTAATATATAAAGAGAGAAAGTATTGGAGTCATGTCAAAAATTCGATGTTTGAGATTTTGATGGATATACACGTTTTGAATCCGAAAAAGTGGTTTTTTCAACATGATTTATTTGTCTGTCTGTGAACAAAATATCTCAAGAACGAAAAAAGCTAGGAGCTTGAGATTTTATATTTAAGTTAGATACCCCCTTGGCAGGCGACACGAAGCTTTTGAACAAATTCGGCCAAAGAGTATTATTACTTTACTATTGCACTTTTTCAGTTTTTTTTTCGATTTTCTCTAAATTCGCTCTAACGATTTTGATTAAAATTCAAAAATCAATTATTTATTATCGCCCCATCAGTATTAATATAAAATTATTTGACATAAAACTAAAGATATTAGTAAAAAAAAATAAAATGAATATTTCATTTTAATTAGAAAGACATCGTTCAAACTACCGAATCTTATATAAGCCTATACGTATACCATACTCGTAAATACTTGTTCATACTTGTTCAGGTTTTATTATATAAGCTTAAATGAATGTCTTAGGTTTAAGTAATATTTAAATACTGGAATATTATTTCAAAATGAAATTAATGTGACGTAATTCCTACTATTTGAATATGAAGTTTCGATAGAGATTGTGTCTTCCTCATGCCTTTGAGATGTTACAAATACTTTTATATGAAAATTAGCTTCGATGTCATATTCCAACATCATTTCTCAAAGGATATTAATATAATACTAGCCGCGTCGCTCCGCCTTCGGCGGCCTTCACCTTTACACAGGGGGTTTCGTCCCCTAGACCCCCCCTCAGCTGGCTCGGGCCCGCCTGCCTTAATTATGAGAAGCTTGATGTCTAGACAGGGGGTCTTCGCCCCCTGGATCCCCCACCGCCCATTATTAGTTATTAGTATCAGTAATTTTCATTCCTAGTGGAATTAAATTTTTTAGGATAGATCCATTCAGATAGAAATAGACGTGATAAGAATAAGTGCTACCAACATAACAAAAATAAATACCCTAAAATTTTATAAAATTTGGTCAAATTCTATGTTTATCATTTGGAATAATAACCAAACGATGTATTAACATCGTAGCAACATAACAAAAATTAAATACCTAAAATTTTATAAAATTTGATCCTATTTTTTTTTTTTTTTAGTTACG
>JAKCPI010000815.1:0-65114 GCA_023213315.1 Euborellia annulipes
TGAATGAATGAATAAATTTATTACGGGCCAGGGCTTTTTGCCCCATTAGCCCTCAGAAAATTTTACAATTGTACAATATATAGTATAATTTAAATTCTCCACAATAATGTTTGACACATGAAGAAAACAAAGAGAGGAAAAGAGAGAAAGAGTTGAAAATAAAACAAAAAGAAAAAAAAACAAAAAACAAAAAAGATTAAAAGTAAAATTCAAGAGCGAGCTAAGTAGAAACCATCTACAGTCTCGAACCGGCGCCCCGGAGAAAGTGAGCCTTCACCCTGTCAGCAAATACTCCGAGACTTGGCGCCCTTCTCACATCCACCGGTAAACTATTCCACAACCGTATGAATCGAACCCGGAAGGATTTGTCATAGAGAGTAGTCCTATGCATGGGAATCACCAAGTCACAAGGCCTCATTCTAGACCCGAGTCTCTCAAAATAGTTGTTAAAATAGGCGGGTGCCACCCCCGCCAGTACATTCCACCCAAACTTCAGACATGACACGTCTCTCATTCTCTCCGGCTTCAGCCAACCCAATTTCTCATAGTACTCCGTGATATGGTCGTCTCTTTTCAAGTTAAAAATAAATCTTATACAACAATTCAGGGCTCTCTGGATCCTAATAGATGATGTTGCGAGCATGTCACCATATACCACATCGCAATAGTTTAAATAGGGGAATATTAAGGCCTGGATTAATTTCTTTTTTAGGTTAAAGTTAAGGAAAGCGCCCGTTAATTTTATTCTATGTAGCGTGGAGAATATCTTGCGGCAGGTAACCTCCGCCTGAGGTTGCCAGGTAAGTCCATGGTCAAGTGTCAACCCTAAATTTGTTACGGTTTCACTATAAGCTATAGGAACCCCCCAACAATAATATTTTCAAGATGTCCCATATCAATTTTATTTTTTAATCTAGAATATCCAATTATTATAGCTTTGGATTTTGCGGGGTTCACATTAAGCTTTAATAATTTAAGTTTTAAGAATATTCTGTTGATTTCAGTGTTTAATAATTGGATAGTGCGATTTAGATTTTCTATATCACTAGATATATATAATTGAATATCATCAGCATATAGGTGATATTTACAATCAATAGTTCCTTCGAATAAGGAGTTTATATATAATAAAAATAAAAGAGGCCCCAATGATGATCCCTGCGGTACCCCACTTTTTATTTCTTCCCATTTAGAAGTTTCTGAACCCAGGTAAACGCATTGAGACCTATTAGACAGATAAGAACATATCCATTTTATGACAGAGTCGGACAAATTAAATTCATTGAGCCGTTCTTTCAATAAACCATGGCCAACCGAGTCAAACGCCTTAGATAGGTCGAGAAGTACCATTATGGTGCACCTGCGCTGGTCCATCCCCTCCCTCACGTCATCAGCCACTTTTACGAGAGCCGAACAGGTGCTGTGCCCCCTTCTAAATCCAGACTGCAGAACATTCAAGAGTTCTCGCTTTTCGATGTAATCACTAAGCTGATTTTGCGCGATCCCTTCCAATATTTTCGATATAGCTGATAATATACTAATTGGGCGGTAGTCTGATACATTACTGGGATTCGGGACCTTACCAATGGGGCAGACCATTGCTCTTTTCCACAATCCCGGAAATACTCCATCTCTAAAAGAACAATTGAATATCCAAGACAATGGAGGTAAGAGAGCATGGGATATAAGCTTTACCATACCTATTGAGATCCTATCTACACCCTGACTTTCAGACTTGAGCCTTTTAATTTGTACCAAAACATCTGAAATAGTAATATTTTTAAAATGGAATTTTTCTTCGTTACATACTATATTATTGCTATTATTTTCCCCAGTTTCCGCCTGAATACTTTCATCGGACACATTCTGAGATGAGACAAAATACTCGTTCAGCTCATCCAGAGTCACAGATGGACGTTTCGTTCTATCATCTTTTTTACCAGTGACCCCAATATTTCTCAATCTGTTCCATAACTGGGATGGATTTGTGGATTGTGTCACCATATCCGAAATATGTCTCAATTTAGTTGTCCTAATCAATTGCTTTATTTTATTTCTTAGTCTAGAGTGATACTCCTTCAAAGTAGGGTCTTTTGAGCGCTTAAATTCCCTCCAAACAGTGTCTCTTTCTTTGATTAATTTTTTAATATTATAATTCATCCATGGAGCTTGTTTCCTACGAATCGTTCTAGTTCTTAGTGGTGCATGAATATCATATATAGCAAGGATTCCTTCAGTAAGAAAATTGACCATCCTGTCAATAGAATTCATTTTTTCGATCAAAATCCACGGATAATTTTCAGCATCCTTCCTTAACATGTCAAGGTTAATATTTTTAAGGTTTCTATTAGTAAATTCTATTTCCCTATAAATTGGTATTTGAAATATTAATTTGGCAAAAACTAGATCGTGGTTTGAGATCCCCGAAAGTCCCCTCTGACCAAAATCGTCGACAATTGACAGATCATTGACAATAACCAGATCTAACAAAGTATGCGAGGTAGCGGTATGGTGGGTAGCCCCAAGATCAAGAAGATGGAGATCGAGGGATCGCAACATATTAGTTAGATAATAATAATCATGATTCCTTTGAGAGCCCTTCATGTCGGTATTAAAATCACCGACCATCACAAAATACTTATAAAGAGACAGAAAGTGGGTTAGCTCCTCCTCCAAGTCCGAGAGATATCCTATCTTGGGCGGTCTATAACAGACAGTCAGTAATAATTTAAAATAGTTAATTGTTAATTCCAAAATTAAATACTCGGGTCTGAACGAAACATTCTCATTAGACTTTGAGATAAGTTTTACCCCAACATCCTCCCTAACATAGACTCCGACTCCTCCCCCATTGCGACCCACACGGTCATGTCTCAAAAGATAATAACCCGGCAAAAATACACAATTGTCGCTCATATGTGGCTTCAGCCAAGTCTCAGAGACACAAATTATGTCATAATCAGCCGATACAAACTCTCGAAAAAATTCATTAAAATTACCTATTAATGACTGGGCATTTACATGAGCGATGCGCAGTCCCTCCGTTGCACCGGGTCTCGAATCACCCAACGGACTCACTCTCAAAGTATTTTAGAGAAAAAAAAATAAATAAAGTGTAATAAAAAAAATAAATAAATAATAATAATAAATAAATAGATAATTAGATAGATAAATAAAAAGATATACTCCTCCCCCCTTCCGGCCTTTCCCCTCTTTAGGCTTCTTCGCTCAGAGGCTCTTATTTATAAGCGTTACATTCCAACAATATGATAAATCATACTTGTATTGTTATGAACGGTCATCACACATAACAGTGTTAATCTACTTTAGCAATTATCAATTCATTTACATTAGAGAAAAGAAAATAATGATCATCAAAAAAAAAAAAAACAAAACAAAAACAAATTAATAATAATAATAAGAGAAATTGTTTCCATTTCCCTCTCCTATCTCATCTATATATATCTTTAGATTTTCAAATCTTATAATCAATATCGAATTCATAACAGATAATTATAAAACACTTTGATACACAAATAAATAGATTCCATTTTTTGTTCTATAAGCTCTCCAAATCACATAAGCAGCTAATAATTTCAAGAAGAAACTAATAATTAAGCTCATATAAATTTAGAATGCATTAACTATAATTAGTAAATCTTAAAAAAAAAAAAAAAAAAAAAAACATATTGAGAGCAAAAGAGAGAGAGAGCATAGAGTAATACAGTTAAAAAAGAAAAAAAAAATAATAATAATAAAAGACAAAAGAAAAGAAAAATAAATCAAAGCAGGAAATTATATCAAATATATCAATTAATATGTAAAATAAAAATAAATTTCTCAGAAACAATGCCATAGATAATTCAATCATATGTTAATTTATATAGATGAATGTTTAATTCAAATATAGGCCTATCATATCAAATTATTTATTATATAATGATATAGTACCGTTAGTTTTCTTATAGTAAATATTTCCATGTGTAGTCCACACATTTCGAGGACCGTGGTTGTCGACTGCAGCCTTCAGAAGTTTCCGCCTATGATAGGTGAGATCCTCTCGAATGACGATTCCCGTTCCTCTCAGTCCTTTCTTGGCCCCAAAAACATTAGATTTGACGAGATGTGATGTGAATTTCACCAGGATAGGAGCCGGTGCTTTTCTTTGAGAGTCACTCCTAGCAGCTTGAGAGCCACTTACTTCTTCAGGATTGCGCTTCCGGCCTCCACCCAGGCGGCGACACTGATCAATCTCACTATCTTGAATTGAGATATGGAGATTTTTTTGACAAAGTTCTTTAACAGTTGAGATTGGGTCCTTATTATGACGCGTATCATCCTGCACGCCGAATATCAGAATTGTGTTGCTTCTATTTGCTTGTTCAAGCGAGTCAAACTTTTTAAAGTACTCACTCTTTAGCGTTTCGAGTTCATTTCTTAATTCGTCACGAATATCGTTCACAATTCTAATGAGTGCAGGTTCGACAGCCTTCACCAGGGCATCAATGAGTGACGAATCCTCGAAGGCATCCCTTATTGCAGTCTTCAAAGCTTCAGTTGTTGATTTAGGCATCTTCAAGTATTTGAATAATCAATTCAAAATAATAACTTGGTACTTTTAAAAATTTTCAATATTTAGAAATGTTTAAAATTTTTTCCTAGAGTACAGACGGCCTCAGAGCGAGAGCGCAGCTAGACACGTCCGCACGCCATGAACGCAGCAGAGAGAGAGAGCCCAAACGACTGACTCCGAATGACTCATGTCTCGGTCTCGCCTTAAGATAGGCAGCCAGCAAACAAGCAGGCATCGATCGATAAGATAGAACGCATTGCTCTCTAAGCGCCCAAAAAAAAAAAAATTAACAAATAAATTCTCTATTTATAAAAATTCCATTCACTTGCAAACTAACGGGGTTTTATTCTGTTGGGAATAAAATCGAAATTAAATACATTTTAAGACTCTCTTTATTTACACACCCTTAAAACTCACCCCTCAATTAAATAAAATACTTCCAAGGGTTATTTTTTGTATTTATTTATTTATTAGGGATAAATTCGAAGTGAAATAATTTTTAAAAGACTATCTTTATTTACCCACCCTTAAAACTCACCCCTCCATTAAATAAAATGCTTCCAAGGGTTATTTTTTGTATTTATTTATTTATTAGGGATATATTCTTTAAGCGTTTTTTTTTTTTAATTTTTTGATATTTCTATAGCGAACTGTTGAATTAATTTGTAAAATTCATTGTTTAACAATATTTGGTTATTTTTTGTTTTTAAAAAGAGAATCGAATGATTTTAATCGAAATGTTTTATAACAAAGAATAGATGAATATATAGGCCTATATGAAAATAATTTGCCCCCTACATCCCCCGCGGCATAATCAATAATTAATTCACAAGGGGTGAAGAATTGTGAGGTTTGTTGGATTAATTAAGAAATTTTTATATTTTTCTCTCTGTTTTATCATACAATAGAATTCTTCAAATTAATTGATAATTAATATTTGGGATTTTACATAATTGATTTGATTCAAAGGTTAATTAACCCACCTCCGCAAGAACCACCCTTATTTCTACATTAAATAACCAACTAAAGAGAAAAAATCTTTTTTTTTTTTAGATAGACAAAAAGGAATTATTATATCTTACTCATTAGAAACAAATCAAGTTGGTAGTTTAAAAGAAAATTATTCTGGCTAATATTTTTAATTTTGAAAAATATTTAAATTGAATATTAAAAAATTATAAGATGTAGTCACGAATTATAATAAATAATTTAGTGGGTAATTAAGCATTTACGAATAGAAAGAATTTAATCATTCCCCTCCCATTCATTTCTATAGACCTAATATAGAAAGCAGAGAATTTTTTACTTTCTCTTATCCTATATATGAAATATATAGAGAGAAAGTATTGAATTCATGTCAAAAATTCGATGTTAAGTTTTGGATCTTCACGTTTTGAGGTCCCCTGAATCCAAAAGAGTTGTTTTCGCGACCTGTTCTGTCTATGTGTGTGTGTTTGTGTGTGTGAACAAAATATCTCAGGAACTAAAAGAGCTACGAGATTGAAATTTTATATTTAAGTTAGACACCTCACCAAGGGGTGAAAATAAGCTTTTGAACAAACTCGGCCAAAAAGTACTAGTACTTTACTGAAGTACTTTTTCAGTTTTTTTTTTTTTTTTTTTAATTTTCTCAAAATTCGGTCCAATGATTTTGTTTAAAATAAATCAGTTATTTTTAACATGCTCTTTATTTAATTATTATTTGAAATTTTATTCTATGTTAGAATATTCCCATATTGTAGAATTAGAATTTGTAAGAAGAAATTTTTGAATTTTTTAATGAAAAAAATTCGAATCTCTCTCAAAAAGGAATCTGTTGGTAGCGTAATGAAGGGGGGGGGGGAGAGACTTCTATAGAAACAAATATCATAAAATGAATTTTTCTATGGGCCGATAAGAGATTTTAAAAGAAAGAGAATGAATGACCTTTCCCCTCCCCATGATGAGATAAATTGAAAAAATCTGGTGTGACTGGTTGAACAGCACACAACTTTCTCTTACCTTCGGTAATCGAAAGTTGTCTTGTGTGCTTGTCGCACCAGATTTTTCGTGTCGACATATATTTAGTTTCCGCAAATATATTATAATTCAAGATGTAAAATAAATAAGAATGCTTGGACCCCAATATATATATTCTCACAATAACGGTTACTGTTTAAAGCACTGATTCCCAACCGGTGTGCCCAGGCACCCAAGGGTGCCGCGAGAATGGGTAAGGGGTGCCGCGAGATATTTAGATAAACAAAAAAAAATAAAAAAATAAAGAGGCGGAAAAAATAAAGTTTTGCAAAAAAAAAGGTCAAAATGATTTTAACGTAAGTGGCAAAAATGTTCCGGAGTGCCGAAAAAATTTAGCTTTGTTAAAAAAGGATCAATTGATTTACACGGAAAGGGAAAAATTTCCGCAAAAATTTCGTTTTCCTAAAAAAAAAAAAAAAAAAAAAAGGTAAAACAAAATATTTTCCGCAGCTTCCGTTTTGCTTGGGGGGGGGGGGGAGGGAAGCACCCTTCTAGGGGCACCCCCTAGTGTTTTCCCAACGCACCTCTGGGGTGCCTTGGACTTCAAAAGGTTGGGAAACACTAGTTTAAAGTCTTATATGGCCTGAGTTGCCGAAAAGACTGTGTATATGTTTGTGTGAATGGGAAAAACGTGTGTTTTTTAGTGATGAGAATTGGCTGTAGACTTTGAATTGGGATTAGGAGACTTTGCAGCCAAGGAATTAAATAAAAAAACTTTTATTTAATTATTAACCGTCGACGTTTCGGTCGCAAATCACGACCTTCCTCAGGATGATTAATTGTTAAAATACAATGTCTATTGATTGTAATAAGTCCTAAGCGAGCAAGTCACTCACTCTTAATACATATAGCCCAATTAAATATTGTATAATTTACAATGATAATTGAATATAATACTGTTAACCTTGTATTCTAATTAATCGTCACGAGGAAGGCCGTGATTTGCGACCGAAACGTCGACGGTTAATATTTAAATAAATTTTTTTATTTAATTCCTCGACTGCAAAGTCTTCTATACCCAAGTGTTGCTTTTTATTTAAAAAAAAAAAGATGTAAAACTTTTAAACATGGCAAAATATTTATATTTTGTTACCATGGCAACCAATTCTCCTATCCTTCCTAAGAAGTACAAGAGTTCCTAAGTTGCCGAAAAGACTGTGTGAATGAGAGAAGTACAAGAGTTACCGAACGTCGCGGGTTCGGACCCCAGGCAGTCCGATAACATATACGACCATCCTCAGAGCCAGGTTAATGTCTGAAAATATATATAATCCTCGCCAAGTTATATTGGGCACACACAATTATACGTAGCTTAATCATGATAATGCCTCAAATTTTATTATAGATACCTTCCTCTCCCAAAAAACAATACCCCCCCCAACAAAATATTCAACAAAAAAGGTTTCCCCCCCCCCAAAAAAAAAAAAAAAATCCTTCTTTCCCCCCCCCCCCCCACCCCTCCCCCAACCAAAACTTTACACTTTTTAAAAATTATCGTGCCATGGACAGAGAGTGAATGACATTCACTTGGCGAGGATTATATATGTTTTACCAGACATTAACCTGGCCTTGAGGATGGTCCCATATGTGACCGAAACGTCGGCCCTGGTTTATTAATAAATTGAAATATAATTAGAGGCTTGCTCATTCATTCTTCCTATTTAAATATCTTTTTATATAAACAATTTTCTAAAATTCTTTTTTTATGTAAAACATTTACCCTCTCTTCCCACACAATCAAAATTTTTCAATTTCCTTCACTAGCTTCAGATTTGTTTCTTTTTCGATCATTTTTTTGGGAAGTATCGAGGAAACCAGGCGACTGAGTAGCTTGGAGACCTGCATGTCCAGTCTCTTGGCAACTGAGTCGCGCAGTCGCCGAGTATCGGCGACTGGAGTTTCCCCGTGTGAATGGCGCCATTGGATTACACATGTCAAGTCTCTTCGCTACCCAGTATCCTAGTTGCTCGGAGATTTGAGTATCCCCGTGTGAATAGTGTCTAAATTGAACCCAGACAGACAGACACACAGACAGACGGACCATGTTGCGAAAACTACTTTTTTGGATTCAAAGGACCTCAAAACGTGTATATCCATCGAATTTTTGACATGAAACCAATATTTTCTCTCTATATACATTAGCATATATAGAGGTAAGAGAAAGTAAAAATTTGTTGTCAGGACTTCTTACCTAGTGCAGAGAAAGAGAGATAGAGAGACCCTCGGTGTGCGCTTAGCTGGGGATGCACGAGCGAGAAGGTCGATGATTATATATATAACAAAGAGTATACGTGTTGAGATTTCGCTTCTATGTGATGATCCCTCATTTGCATGTTGATTTGTTTTAGCCGATTTCGACTCGTTGCCAAGTAACACATGAAGAGATGCTGAAACAAAAGGAAATATAATAAATTATATTAAATACCTATTTTTTTCTCTAATTTAAATATCTTATTCAAAGTTAATATTTTATCATCTACATATGACAATTTAAATTTATATTAAATAGTTTTTTATTAATGTTTTAATAATAGTTTAATTTAACCCAAATGTCCTTTCCTAATTACTTGAAGAAATATTTATTTCACAAATATTATTTCTAGTCAAATCGTAAATAGCAAAGCATATGTATTAATAAAAATTTTTTCATTTTTAAAGGATATTACAGGATGTCAACGGCTACTCGAAGATCGTGGTGAGTGTAATGTTTATATAAAAAATTAAAAAAAAATTTGTTATAATTAATATTATTTTTTATTTCTAATCACTTATCGGCCAACCAGTGTACATTATTGGTTTCAATCCATCGATCGGATTATCTTCCGGGCCTACAAAAGGCCGATAAGTGACTAGAAATAAAAAATAATAATAATAAAAAGTTTTTTTTTTAAATTTTTTATATAAACAATACACTCACCACGATCTTCGAGTAGCCGTTGACATCCTGTAATATCCTTTAAAAAAGACTATGTTTTAAATATGTTTTCGCGGCAAGAATCCTCAAGTCAAAAAATTTTTCTTTTACTCTTGAAATTTCAACGGATTTTAATTAATATAAGAAAATGTCCCCATGAACGAAGAAGGGGATAAGGGGGGGGGGGGGGCCCCCCCGATGACGATGATGTCCATCGATTCCTATGACACGGGAAATGGACATCCTCTTCGTGTCAAGTTTATTATTCGTTAATGCTATTTTGAAAATTGGAAAAAAATAACAAACTTATCTAAAAATAATATTAAAAACTTTTTGACTTGACGGGAGAAATAAAACAGCAAACATTTCAAAAGGAACGAACCCTTTAATGCTCGTCTTCCTCTCTTCATGCAAAAGTTGAAACACACCAGACGAAGGATCGCCAAAGAACTATATCCTGCACTGAAGATGACCAGGCGTTAAGCCGGCCGAAATATTTGTAAATTTTATGGTATAAGACGATCCCAGAAAATTTTTGCTGCTTTGTTTCTCCGTCAAATTATTCTCTGAAACCAGGAACAACTCCTATATTAAATATTTTTTGTTATTAGAAGAAATATTTAAATCTAATATTTATCTCGTTTAGTCGTCTGATCTAGGGTCTCCCTCCCCGACCCTGGGAGCCCTTCTCCTCGGCGTTAGAATTAGTCCAGTGGCGCCAGAATTTGGGGGTGGCATTTTGGCAGTAAGCAGATTTAATGTTGAATAATGTGGTCAATAAGATTCAAGTAAAATAAAGACTATTTAAATATTTTAAAAGTTTTTAATACTCTTTTACCAGTATAATATAATAAGAATAAAAATATTTTTTTCTTGTTATTCCATTTACTAGTAAATAAGTATGAAAAGCAATTAAAGTATAATAAATAACTTCGAATGTACCGTACTGTCCGAAACTAAATATATGTCGACACGAAAAATCTGGTGCGACCAGTCACACAAGATTTTTTTTTTTAGTTACAAATTAACTCCAGTTCTAGTCGGGTAAGAAAAATATTTGATCTAAAAAAAATAAAATATTGAATTCTTTGTCATTTTTTGTTAAACTGCGAGTGAAGCTTTTTTTATCAATAAATGAATTATATGAAAGCTAATTTTGTTTGAATTAAAATCCGAACAGTATTCAATTTATTTCCTAATAAACAAAATGAAATCCCTTTCAATTATTTAGTTTTTAAGATGTAATCTTATTTATATTAATTTAAATAAAAATGAAGTAAAAGGCTTTTCTATTCAACGCAAAATTCCTTCCCTCTTCTAAGCGAGCCACGGGGGGGTTCAAACCCCCCTCCCCATGGGAACCAAGCCATGACTAGATATTTATACTTTGGAGGGAAAGTGGTTGAATTATTATTTGATTAGAAATGGATAAATATGATATAAACTCCCCAGATTAGAATAGCAAGAATTGCTCACCATAACTTCTTCGTTTTTTAGCCGTAAACGCAAATTGACGCCTCGTATGTCGGTGGAAATATCGTTCTTGCCAAGGTCAGAGGCCATTCCTCTCTATTCAACACCCTCGCAGTAGAAACCAGAAGCGAACTGCCCGTGAATGATTCCAACTGGTCGATCCATCTTGATCCTGGTCTTTTTCCCTGGACTTTGCCCTCTATATCTTTTCGAGGTCAGTTTCTCTGTGTACCAAAGTAGCGCAGAATGAGATTGAAAACAATAGCGCATTTTTACTCCTCAGCTTCACGGAGATAGAGAGTTCTTGATTCAAAGGTAAGAAGAATCTTGGAAGGAATTCTAAAATAAAAGAAAAAATATATAATCTCTATATAATTATCAAATAATGAGAATTAAAATTATTTATATATATCCTACTGCATAGAAATAAAAAATTTAATCATTTCAACTCGTTAATGTCATTTAAAATTATTAATAATTAATATAATTTAAAAAAAGTTAAATAAAATTTAAGCTTCACACAGATTCCAGGTTTAGGTAGATGGATTTTCCAACTTATAAATAAGGAAAAATAAAATTTCTCTTATTATTTATTAAAATTTATTGGTCAACTCGATGCGCAATCTGTTTCGTCCTATTCGACATCATCAGGGCCTCAATTTCAGAAGATCCATTTAAAGATTTTTTCAATCACCTTAATTAGCCAACAGATTGTAAAAAATTGTTTCATATATATATATAAATATAATATTTGATCTTCAGTTTTTAAATTCTGAAAAAAAAAATGGATTGTTCCTAGTATTAAGATTAATTTTTAAAAAAGAAAAACGCAAGATTTAATTAAGAAATAAGAATAAAAGTGTATATAAGTATATGTTAAATTCTGAAGAATTGATATCAAACAAGTAAGGAAACAAAAAACCTTAGAAAAGCATTTTCTAGATTCTTGTTCTTGTAAAAAAAGAATTTAAAAACTGAAGATCAAATATTATATTTATATATATATATGAAACAATTTTTTACCATCTGTTGGCTAATTAAGGTGATTGAAAAAATCTTTAAATGGATCTTCTGAAATTGAGGCCCTGATGATGTCGGATAGGACGAAACTTAGATTGCGCATCGAGTTGGCCAATAAATTTTAATAAATAATAAGAGAAATTTTATTTTTCCTTATTTATAAGTTGGAAAATCCATCTACCTAAACCTGGAATCTGTGTGAAGCTTAAATTAAATCACCTGGTTTGAGATCCTATACAGTTAAATAAAATGTTTTACTATTCAACGTTAAATATCCACCCTTCTCCCAATAAATTAAATTAGAATTATATTGCAATATACACTATATAAAAAATATTAAAAATTATTATAGTAAAGGAAATTTAAGAAAAATTTTCAAATAAGATTAATAGAATAAAGAAATTAAAAATTTTGTTTTTGAATTTAAAATTTCAAGAGTCAAGATATATAAAATTTGGCTTGAATTTTAGTTTTAACTTTATCTCCTGTATACTTGAAGTTTGTAAATACTTTTAAATAAAGAAAGAAATAAAAGAGGAACCCAAATTTTGTCATTCCTTGACTCTAGGACCATCTTCCTTTAAAGTCATGATAGTTACTAATTATTAATATTATTATTAGAAAAAAACTGACCAAATGGCAGATGACGATGAGTTAACTTGGATCAATGACAAGAAGAATCTTCGAAGGAATTCTGAAATAAAAAGTAAAAAGAAAATATAATTATGAGCTAATTTAAATTAATCGTTTTTTTCATTTTTTTTATGTCTGTTATCAAATCATTGTATTAAATTGTTAAGGCTTACCTTGTTTAATATTTAATCGCTCTCAATTTTCTTTGAAACATTCTGGCTTAAAACAGCTGAAGTTTTTTATCTGTCTTTGAAAATTTCTTGAAATATATATATACATATGATAGTGTGGTCTACAAACTCCAAATGAAAGGGATGTCTTTTGGTCTGAATCACATCTAAAATAAAAAATAAATAAATTTAATATTAAAAGATTAGTCCCTGACGCCCGGAGTTAATTTAAAATAAAAAATGAGTGTATTTGTTAATCAAAAATTATTGAGGCTTACCTTGTCAATGATATTTATTCGAACTATATTTTCTTTGAAGCATTCTAGCTTAACAGCGGATTTATTTTCTCTCCTTTTATTATATACAATCAGTAATTTCATTTCTATCCATTTGAAGAATTAAATTCTATGATATATATATTTGATTGACATAATGTTTTCTCAGAGCTCCAAACATATGAGATGAAGAGGTAGGTAGTCTTTTGATCCAAATCACATCTAAAATGAAAAAATAAATCATTTAATAAAGATTTTTAACATAAATAATTATATAAGGATTTGAAATAATGAGTGATTAAAATACTAAAATGTTAAAAAGTTCATTAAATAATAATTTTACAAACTAGGGATAAACGAAATAAGAAAAATAATTTTAAACAAAACAGATAATTATTAAACAAATTAAAAATTAAAGGAAAAAAAGAAAAATTATTTGTCAAAGTGAAGGAAATAGTGAATGAGTTAATAAAACGAATAATCTATTTGATTTATATAATTTGCATACCTAATTAATTTTAAAATAAATATTAAATGATTAAAAGAAATAGAATACTAAATAAAAAAATAAAATTTGACAGACTGTCAAAGAAAGGTTATCATGTTGAATCACGAGTTTAGTATATTTTGAATTATTTAATTTATTGAAAATAATTATCCTGAACCAATTAAATAAATATTTAAATGGATTACTGACCTTAAAAAATAGAAATAATTAAGATGAAATATAAATAAGTTGAATTGATGACATGTGAGAAATATTTTAGCCGGTTTGTTTGGCAAAGTCATGGATGCGATAAAGAGACCTGGCATTCGCTTGCATTTTCAATGGAGTCAAAGTCAAAGCAAACGAGCTTCTTGGATATTATTCCTTTTTTTGCCATTTGGTATCCAAATGCCTTAAATATTAAAATAATCAAATAAAATTATTATAATTCAAATAAAAACAATTATATAATTCAATTTATTAATTTATTTTTATTTATTAGTAAAAGAATTTGATTTTCGGTTTAACTGGTCTGGTTTATTTGTAACTAGAGACATCTTCTGCCAAACAAACAAACAAACAAAAACAATTTTAATTTTTTTTTATTTTTTTTTAAACAAATATTTATAAACTAAATATTTATTTTATTAAATAATTTTTTCATTAAAATAACTCAAAATTTTTAATTTTATTTTTTTAAATTTTAAAATAGTTAAAAATAAAATTGTTTGAATTAAAAAAAAAAATTATTTTTAAGAAAATAATATTATGATATTAATTTATTTTATTTATTTGAGACACATTTTAAAAATACAAAAACGATTTTTCATACGATTATTATTATCATGAAATAATATAATAAAATTTTTTGAATGTAATCGAGATCGTTGATGTAAACTATAGGAGTTGATTTGACTATGTTTTTTTAAAGTTTAAACCGTTCCTATAAAGACGAGTTTATTTTTCGTTTGCATTACTCTCTTTACTCATCAAAAAAGGTATTTATGATCCAAATATTTATAAAAATATTAAAATATTTTTTTTTATTTATAAATTTATTAATGTGAGTGAATTTTTTTTGTATTCTAGTACAAGAGTCGTTTGGCTTGGCATAGCTGAAGTTGGTAGTTTGTATTCAGTCGTCTATTGGGCAAAATGGCAGATATCTCAAAGGAAGAGCTCCGTAAAGAAATAACCGGTAAAGTGAATTATTTATGTATTTGTGCATGCTAATCGTATCAAATTTATAAAAATTTTATTCATTTAAATTCTATTTTATTTTGATATAATTAAAAATAGGCCTTGTATATGCGAAATCATGCATTTCTCTCTTGTTCAAAGCCAACTCTTATATGATGCTTGTCTTTGCCAAGCATAGAGTAAATGGCTGCACGACGCTTGGCTTCAGTAATAGAAAATTATTTAAAAAATATTTTCTTTATATCACACACCTTAAATTTTTATCAAAATAATCCAAAAAAATTCGTTATATTTTTTAAAATATTATTTATTATAGAAAATTAAAAAAAAATTATTAAATAAAATAAAATTGATTATTTTTTAATTAAAAAAAAAAAAATTAAAATTAAATTTTGTATGTAAAATCAATTTTAAATATATTAAAAAAAAGGCGATTTTTTTTTGTCTAATCTACATATTTGTTAAAAAAAAAAAAAACTTAGATTTCTTATCTACGTCCATCATCGTGTAGCATATTTATTATAAACGACAGGGCATTGAATCCTAAAAAAATGTCAAAATTTACTAATATTGAAATTATATTCGGAAAAAATCAATTGCAAGTCATTAAAAAAATTGAGCACACCCTTTTAAAAATTTCCCGCCCACTCGATATAGTGTATTTTTAATATTGTTGAAACTTTGTGTTTTTTTATACACCAAAATTAATTCTATAATATGATTAAATTTCAGAGCTCAGTTTTCTGCTTCTAACATTGAAAATTATTTATTTTTAAATGCTCATTAGTGATTCAATTCTCAAAATTTTATTTAATAAATGATATTTTTTGTTTCTCACATTTTTTATTTTTTAATTCTTCTGTTTATCTTTTAGCTATCCTCAAGGATGCAGATCTTAACGCTTTATCTGCCAAAAAAGTCAGGCAACAAATAGAAGAAAAATTAGAAGTAGATCTATTAGAGAGAAAGAAAGAAGTTGATGACCTCGTAATGGAGTGCCTTCAAGAGAAGAAGGGTAAAGCTAATAAAAATGCAGTTAAAAAACGAAAAGGTAAAGAGGATGAGGAGGATGACGAAGAAGAAGAGGAGGAGGAGGAGGAAGAAGAAGAGGATGACGAAGAGGAGCCCAAATCCAAACGCAAACGAGGAGGCAAAAAACCCGCCAAAAGAGCAAAGAAAGGATCTGATAGTGAAAGTGAGGAGGCATCTGAAGATGATGCCAGTGATGAGGAGTATAGTCCTTCAAAAAAAGGCAAAGCCGGAGGTAAACGTGGAGGGAAAGGCGGTGGTAAAAAGAAAAAGGGATCAGATTCAGATAGCGATGAGGATTGGGCTAAATCCCGTAAAAGTAGCGGAGGTGGCGGTGGCGGTAAAAAGAGCAAGGGCGGAGCAGGTGCTGGTTCCGGCTATACCCGAGCTTATACGCTAAGTCCTGAACTTGCATCTGTTATGGGACAGGAGAGTATGCCTCGTCATGAAGTCGTTAAAAAAGTCTGGGCGATCATTAAGGAGAGAAATCTTTTTGATCCTAAAAACAAACAATTCGCTATTTGTGATGATGAACTCTTAAAAGTTTTTGGTAATTATTTACACTTAAATTTATAAAAATATCAAATTTTCTAATTCTTTTTTTTTTTTTAGGAGTAAAACGTTTCCGTACCTTTGGTATGATGAAATACCTGAAGAATCATTTCGTTGATTAGGACAAAATTCCCTCCAGATTTTGATTTTCATCCAAAAACTCCTCAGGATCTTTTTCCTCCTCTTGCAGTAGTCTATTTGATGTAAAAAAAAGCTTATTATTTAAAAAAAAATTATATGTTTGACCTCATTTTAAATCCATAGGAAAGCAGCTACATTCCTGTAGATCAATTTTAATCTCTACAGTACTTTTTCATTATTTTTATTTCCTCTTTCTCTCCCCCCTCCCCTCCCCCTTTCCATAATTCATTTTTTATTTAAATTAGCTGCGACATTTTTTTTTAAACACATTTTTGCACATTAACAAGTCTTGTGAGTAGTATAAATGATAACATTTTTTTACTCTATGTATTTGTAATAATTATTCATGTCTAATTAAGAAATTAAGAATATTATAAAAAAAAAGAAGATCCTCCTTAAATCGACTTTTATAATAAATTACCCATTAAGGAATATTACAAATTATAATACTTTGAATTAATGGAGTTTAAAAAAACAAATATTATCTTTAATTTACATTAACCAATATTTTTTTAATGTTTAAACTGTAATAACTTCTCTTAATGAAATAAATTCTTTTTTATTAGTAAAAAAAATTGAAAAAATTATTCAATTTCCTAAATAAATTGATATCTTTTTTTTATTTTCAGGAAGTCTTCAATGAATTTTATTTGAGTTTTAAAATCTTCAACGAATTTTTTGCGTTTTAAAATCTTCATCGAATTTTTTGGGTTTAAAAAAAAAAAGTCGAGGAATTTTAAATTGTAAGATGTTTACATTTTTTATTTTTTTCTATTTTCTAAATATAATATAAAAATTTTTTTAAACAATTTTTATTTAATTACAAAATTCTTTAAAAAAAATTAAAATGTATTTCTTTTGACACTTTAGATTTCGGAAAGTTTCTCTTAAAAATTTACGTTTATTCACATTCTTTTTTTCCAAACGTCATTGTTAAGTCAATATTAATAAGTAGGGCTCGGATTTATAGGCACTAAAAATCTTTGAAATAGGCAGGCAACTAAGCACTAAAAATTATTAAAATAGGCACTTAAAAAGGCATTTATTGTAAAAATAGGCACTTAAAAAGGCATTATTTAAGAAATAATATAAAAAAATTTAAAAAATTGATGTCTTATTTTTGGTAATTTGGTGTGACTGGTCGCATAGCACACTATTTTTTCTTAATTTCGGTAATTTAAAGGCGCATTCTGTACTTGTTGGCCAGAATTTAAATACAAATCAAATTTTTAAGTACTAATTTTTAAAATTTTACATTAAAAATAAATTTTTTTTTTGAAAAAAAAAGAATTTTTTTTTTTCAAATCTCGGGAGGGGGGTAATTACCCTCTTTACCCCCCCCCCCCTCCCTTGAAATATTTTCTTGATAATTCAAAAGAATTTTTAATTTAGGCTATGTATAGCTCGTAAAAAATTGAAATTGGCTATTTGAACTTAAAATAGGCACTAAAAAAGGCATTTATCGATGAAATAGGCACTAAAACCCAGAATCGGCCAAAATAGGCATTATAGGCACTAACAAATGCCTCTTATTTTATTCAGAATTTCATGAAACGTATACATATCATATTGGCCTAAATTTTAAGCCATAAATTAAAAAAAGGCAAATAGGGCGAAATCCGAGCCCTATTAATAAGTATATAATAAATTTAATAATTTTGAAATTTATATATATATATATATATGTTCTGGAAGGTTTCCGCGACCGGATGTATGCAAAGATAAGTTTTCTCGGGTTAAGTCGCTCAGCACCCCACGCGACTTAACCCGAGAAAACTTATCTTTGCATATATATATATATCTTTGTATATACAGTATAAAAATGAAAGAGGAAAAATGTATATATATTAGGGTGACATTTATTTACCAAACTTAAAATTCTGAACGATCCCCCCTCCCCCCGGGGGGGGGGGGGGGCAAATCATTCATTTATCACAAAAAAATAAAATTGCAATGGTAAAAGCCTTCAAATTAAAAAGATATACTGATATACTTTTTAAAGAACCTCTTAAAAAAATAGTTGATTATGAATTTTAATGAAAATCGTTGGAGCAAATTTTGAGAAAAAAAGTCAAGTACTACATTTTGGCTGATTTTGTTCAAAAGCTTCGTGTCACGTCCCAGGGTGTCACAAATCAACTATTTTTTAGATGCTCTAAAAAGTATATAAGTGAAATTTTTCTTTGAAATCGTTGAAGTGCACTATATACTAATAAACTTCATTAGTATTTCGGCACGGTTAATTTGAAGGCTTTTGCCATTGCAATCTTATTATTTTGTGATAATTGAATGATCTGAGGGCGAACCGTTCAGAATTTTAAGTTTGGTAAATGAGTGCCACCCTAATAAGATAGGTTTTCTCGGGCTAAGTCGCGAAAACTTATCTTTACATACATCCGGTCGCGGAAACCTTCCAGAACATATATATATATATAAATAAAGATAAGTTTTCTCGGGATGAATCGGCGCGGGTTGGTTATTGAGATTTGCTCGACATTTCGGCTCTCCTTTTGAAGCTGTTTTCAAAAGTGAGGGATTTGGAAATAATGGTGGAAGTGGTTTGTTTTTCTGGGACCAGGCTTGAGCAGATGTCTCAAAGATTGGAATTATTTTCAGATTTAGGTAGGGCGGAAAACTAAAGTAGTTCCGCAAAAGAAAATTTTCGTAACCCTAAAAAAAAAAGGTAAAATGATTTTCATGAACCATATTCATTTATTGTGAGTGAACTTACTTTATTATAATAAATAATAATGGAACTGAATTTGTTTTTCTTATGCAAAAATCTTCTCTAAGGAACAAAATAGATATATATTTTATCCCCCCCCCCCCCTCCCTTTGTTAAACCTATCTTTAAAATATTTTGATTATTTTTGCTTTTATTATTATAAATAAGATTTTTTGCTTTAAAGGAATTGAAATAGGTTGGGTCAGGTTTGGGTGAATTGAATAACAAACATCTGCCTAGAGATCAAAATAATAATATAAATATTGACTGACTTTACAGTCGGGCGTTGTTTGAAAACCTCAATCTATCTAGTAGTAATAATCATTGGTGTCATTTCAGTTTTTACTTGGGGGAAGGGGGGGGAGCAAAAATTTTATTAAAAAAAATTTCTATATCTTCTATACTTATTTATAAAGAGAGAGTGGAAGTTTGTTTGTAAGTAGGGGTTAGGCTCAGAATCTACTATTTTCTTCTAAAATCTTGGGGGGCGAACGCCCCCCCCCCCCTCCTCCAAATGACGTCCATGGTAATAATATAATGCTGGATAAGGATTAAGAATTATTTAATTATTTATAATTTTAAGTTTTCGTGACCTTTTTACTTTTTTGAATTAGAATTTGATATTTTCACATTTGTTTTAATATAAGAAGTCATGCTTTATTTCAGAAATGTTTATGAATGAAGAGAAGACGAAACCACCGAACTCTTCCCTTTTGTACTTTTTCATTTGCCTTATGTACTCATTTTCTTTTTTGTCTAGCCTGACTAAGGTCCTGAGGATGGGAGCGATGCGTTCCCGAATCATCGACGAAATAATATAAAATTTTTTTTATTTCTGCTGACTGCCCTACTCATAAAGTTCCTTATTCAATCATCACAACAGCCATTTCTATTCTTCATTAGCTTGATTAAAGCGATTGTTCTTCGCTGGAGGAATTAATTAAAACAAAAAGAAAACATCTGAAGTTCAAGAAAGAAAAAATAAGAAAATTACAAGTTCCCAATGATTTGTCCGTATTCTGTTGAATGTCCCAGTCCACGTTCTGTTTGACCGAGGCGACTCTATGCACTTAGTAAGCAACAGAAACCCTTTTAGCGGAATAACACCAAGCTATTATAGTTTTCGTGATCTATTTTAAGCTAAATCCTCAGTCGGTCTCGGCATGCATATCAATATCAAATTTTGGTGAATAGATTTTGAAAACTATTTAACTTGAACTGAAAGGGTTTATGCTACTTAAGCTTAGCGCATACATACAAGTCTAAACATTTTAATCTAGTTGGGTATGTTTTGCGCTTTCAACTCGAGTAAACTGTTTAATTGTTAGAGATTGATTAGAGCTTTCTCATTTTTTTTTAGATTTATTATTCAATTTCTTCTTGCCACCCTGTTGTAACCCTATTGCTACAGCTTCAGCCAAATGATGCCATCCGTCAGCCTTGTTGCAGCCTCAAACAACTGTTAACATCCACATATTTTCAGAATGAAAAAAGTAATATAGGTAAACACATTTTTTTTTGATTTTTCACAACTAATAGGATATAAGCAATTTCAATATATAAAAAAGTAAGAATAGGATTTTATTCTGAATCCTCTATAGAAGGGGTTCCCAAACTTTTTCGGCGCCCGGCGCCCTTAATATATCAGAATTTTTCCGTGGAACCCTATGTCAGATCTCAGAGAAAACCTTATGTTACTAATAGTTCTTCATTTCGTCATCTACCTAAATAATTTGGGCCTTCCCCCACAGTAATGTATATTATTTTAAAATATTGTCAATAAAGTATAAAGCAGCATCCCCTGGACCAAATATTTTTAAATTTAGTGTAAATTAACTAGAAATTAAAACGATCTCAAGCCTTTCCCTTTGCATATCTATCTTTTCATCCTTTTGAATCAACTACCTAGGGAGGTGGGACTATATATTTTTATAGTTCTGAATCCCCACTCCATTATAAATACCTCCTATTCTTGTTAATAATTTGTATAATAAAATCATTTTCTGATGATTTTTTTTTTACTCCTATAGGAACATCATTGAGCTTGAAGTGACGTTTCTTGATCTCGGTATATGAATGGAGTCTCAGATCCTGTGGCGGAGAATACATCAGACTGAGCTTAACCCGAATACCTTGAAAGCCTTGTGTTCTGGAGATGGAATTAAGAACATCACTGCACAAACAATCAACTCTTCCTGAAATCCGTACTTATATATATATATATATATATATATATACAATGGAGGGATTAAATGCTGTGATCTGATGAAGAACTCGCGAAAAGGAAATATAATCTATTGAAACAGCAAAATGATGGTCACCTTCTCTTTCAATATATAGGTATCCTAAAAATTTCATTTTGTTTCTTTATTTTTGTTTTATGTCTTTTTCACCACCTCAAGTAATTTTTGTCCATTTGCACCAACACATCTTAGATCTTAAGTTCGCCTTGAGCCTTTCATAATCATATAAAGAGAAATGTGGCATTATACCTATTCAAAGAATATATATTTTTTTGAAATAAATATATTTATTGTTATTAAGCCCCGATTTCCTGAGTTCACTGCGGCGTGTCTCGCGTCACGTCCAGACCATTCATGTTGCGCGACTTTGTCTCTTGTATCCCATTTCGAATAGGAGACAAGAAACAAACGACTTTTTATCTCGCGACTGCTCGCAACACGGAAAAAATGATGCGCGACTTCCCTGAGACTTGTCGCGAGACAAAATCGTTAGGTGTGTACTAGGCTTTAGGTTGTAAATAAACAAACAACCTACGTTCTTATTAAAAATATGAAATGAATAAAAAATTCCTTTGTTAAATCTTAAACCATTTTATTTAGCAAAACTACAAATATAATAATCTCTGAAAATTCTTAGTTACTAAAAACAAATTCAAATATTTACTTACTATATGACAAATGTTTAGGAATATTATGACATCGTTTATAATTGCTTTTTTTTATTATTATTTAAAATGGTCTCAATTTATAATATTTCATACAAAAGTATATATATATTTAGTTATAAACACCATTAACTCCTAACAGCGCCTTCAAACAAACTTATATACAATCAAATTCTATTTTATTATTAAAATAACATTTTGGTTGAAATATATTTAAGGGATATCTTAATTCAAACTGATATGTTATAAGATGATCCCTTAAATAAATTTTTTTTTTTAGCAAATTTTAATGACAAAAACAAATTCGCATTCGTTACATTAAAAATTGTTTATATTTATTTAAAATTTTTTTTTTATAAATAAGATAATAACTAATAAGAAATAATCGTTTAAAAATTAAGGAAATCGACATGCTTCATTGTTGAATTCCTTTTTTAATACTATTTTTTTTCTATAAAATTTTTCGTGGAACTGTCTTTAGAAAAATGAATTTACCTATTTTTCAATTTAAATATATATATTTATCTTAAAAAATTCTATTTGCAAATTGATTCATTTATTTATATTCATATCGGATATAATTTTTTTTTAAATCACTTATTGTAGACACGATAGAATATATATATATATATATAAGTGGCATAACAGTATGTATATATATATAATTTGAATATTTAGATATCAGTTTATTTGAACATTAAACATAATTTTAATAAAATTAGAAAAAAAAACGTGAAATGATATTTAGTAGGTGTGATTAATAAAATTAGAAAAATATAGGAAAAAAAGAAAGAAACCAATAAAAATATTCTTTAATCTGCCAACATTTCGATCAGATTCTTAGATTCATAGGATACCTAGGAATTACTACAAGACAAGCCTTTTTGATAATAATAACGAGTGTATATCTATATATATAGGCTATAGGCTTATAGGGAATCCTTCGGGTGCTAACACCCTTAATTTTCTAACTAGCACTCTCAAAATTAATTCAGAAATAAAAAAAAATAGCTAATTTTAAAATACATTGAGTTCAAAAATGACCCGCACATGTCAGTCTTCGAAATACTCTCCTCCGGAGGCGTCATATTTTTTCAAAGTTATGGCTGTATTCTGATTCTTAAAAAAAAATGATTGGCAATGCATCCACTCCAGAACAGATTGCCAAATAAAAAACCATTTTTTAAAAAAGATTCTTAAAAAAACCCAAGAAGAGGAATTTTGAAGACTGACTGGCAATTATGGTTTAAAAATATGAGTCCCGGTAATACTTGAACTCTCCAGAATATAGGTATATCAGTAGCGTAGTAGGGGCAGGCCATAAGTTTGCCGTTTCTGCCAACAAGTACTAACTCTTTTTGAAATGTTTTTTTTTTTACCTTTATGATGTTTATTAAAGCTTTTGTGGTTTGTATTATTATTGATATGAGAGTTTTTAATTATAGACCACATTTTATGGGCAGGGGAGCGAGCGCCCCCTTCGCATCCACCTGGATACGCTACTGTGTACAACGTTTCGACTGCTTATTCTGCAGTCGTTTTAAAGTACTAACTAACAGTTAGTTCACTTTGAGGAACAAGTGTACAGTGAGGGACAATATTAAGTTCCACCCATGCGTTTTCTACTTGTGATTATTTCATTGTTTATATAAAAGATAATGAAAATTTTCTAGGTTTGAACCATGAAAGTTTTCATTGAAAAATATATAATATTTTTTTAAAAACAATGAAATAATCACAAGTAGAAAACGCATGGGTGGGACTTAATATTGTCCCTCACTATACAGTACTTGAAAACAACTGCAGAATGAGCAGTCGAAGCGTTGTACAATATTTATATTTTTAATAAATAATACAAAATGTGGTCTATAATTAAAAAATCCCATTATAATACCTTTATGATATTCAAATTTTATTTAATTAGTAGGCAATATTGAAGGGTTGAATATAATATTAGAAAATCTTTGTCAGGAACATCGGCAGATTGAATATTTTTCTTTTATCAATTACTTGCTTTTTTTCTTAGTTTTTCTAATTTTATATAAATGACTCAATTTATCGATAATTATTTTTACAAATTTCAATATATTTTTTTTTATTGAGAAAAATAAAAATCTATATACGTATATGCTTGAGAAAAAGCCAGACGATTCCATGATTGAAATATTATTAAACTAGGGAATAGGTGAACTTACTACAAAGTGTTCTTATATAATAATATAATTTGATGAAATTTTAACAATTTTCCATTATTAGAACTTCCATTTCTTGACTTGTTCTGATAATGAAAATTTCGGCTTATGATCAAAATTTCTTTCTTTAACTTTTATAGAAAGTTCCTTATTCACTTTTTATTTATTTATTTTTTTTTTCAAAAGTTTCGCAAATGTTTTTTACTACTTATTAATTCTATCTTATATGCTTATATTAAAATTTATGAATAATTGCTTTTATATTAACAAATATCGTAAATTGATAAGAATGCTATGAAAAATGATTTTATTCCATTTTCTTAAGATAGGAAATACAGATTTAAAATATTATTACATTCACTAATATTATTTATATATATATTATTATAAGATAGCTTAATTTTAATAAAATTCTTAATCTTAAACATTTTCTCTTATTAAAAAAAGAGAGATGTTTTTTTTTCACACTAAG
Source organism: Euborellia annulipes (assembly GCA_023213315.1). Lineage (NCBI taxonomy): Eukaryota > Metazoa > Arthropoda > Insecta > Dermaptera > Anisolabididae > Euborellia > Euborellia annulipes. The sequence goes on from JAKCPI010000815.1 coordinate 24,784, forward strand.
CAAAAAAATAATTATTCTGTAAAAATCTGATTTCCATTTTAGAATTTGAAAAAACTTGATTAACAAGTTTTAGTGAATTTGGAATAAAATTATTCCAGAGCATACATTTCAATTTACGACAGCCCAAAATTTATTTTTTTTTGGACATATTTAGAATTTCATACTAGCCCAAATCTAAACCATTTATTGCTATTGTTAATCGGGAAAGGCAAGAATGAAAGACAAGCCTAAATGTACCTTTATTTTATCAGATGTTTATATATATGTATATATATATATATATATTTATATAAAATATTTACTATTATGACGAAGAAAAAAATAATTAATTTTTAGAAATAAATTTAATTATTTTATTTAATTTTTAAATGAGATGTAATTACCTATTTTTTCAGGTTGTCATTAGCAAATAGGCATTTGCCTAATTAGCGAAATAAACAAGATTAGAACTGATGAGAAAATTGCAATTGAAATGCTCGCAATCCACACAGACTTTATGGATGGAGAGTGAATAAATCTGATGCATCAAGGTTCACTAAGCTGACACAGACAACTGGGCACACTACTGGTCTACCCTGCTCTGGTCCTGGTGGGTTAAGTCTGCTCACGAATGTTTTTATTATTTTTTTTAAAATGATACTACCAAAATGGCCACTGGCCGAGAGCCTTCAAATACAAAACATATATTCTTTTTGTAATAATAAATGTTTACGAATATAATTTATTTGTCAGAACATTCATAATAATGTCGTAATTTGTAAGAAGATCCATAATATTTCATCACCTAGAGTTAGTAATTAATTCGATTACAATCGTTATTGAAGTTTTAACTTTCCCCGTGCAGTTGCGTAGGGTACTCATGAATTTTTAAGAAAATCCAAGAAAAAAGTACCCTCTTCACCCAAACAAAATAAAATGACGCCAATCCTGACAGTCTTAAGCAAATACTCAATTTTTCTAATAGAATTTTATTTGATCTCTCGATACTTTCAGAGATACCATCTCATTTATACTTATATATTATTAATCCAAACAAAATTAATCTTAAAGGGATCTTAATTTTAAATATCATTCTTTGAAGTTTGCTTATTTCTCCAATTTGCTAAATGTCCATTTCATGTATTATGCTGACTATTGTTTATAACACAAATATGGCAAAAAAATTGCTTAATTGTGAAATTGTTAATTATACGAAGACCTAACATATAAATAAAGAATAACATAAAATTAACAATGCAATGTTCAAAATGTATATTAAAAAATATATATATATAAATAAAAGTATATATATTTATTTATATTTATATCTAAAGGGCATATCAATGTGCACGCAGCATCATAACAAAATAATAATAAATTGTTAGACTATAGTAATAGTATATAGTGTAATAGTGGCTAAATGTTTTTGTATCAATAATGAAGAAAATAAGGCAGCCAAAAGTAAATTAATGATCTAGTTTCTAAAGTGATTTATCATTAATTTGCTTTTGGCTGGCCTTATTTGACAAAAGAAAAATTATTCCTAGATATGGTATCATTATAAATTATACTTGTACCACCATTCAATTTACCTCTTCTTTATAATAAATAAATGAATGGAGTTTTTTTGAAAAATAACTAAGCCGACATTATGCTTTAATAGGAGAATTAAATCCAAGTATGATACACAAGGTTATTTGTTTCAATGATTTATTTATTTAACATTAACACTTTATAAGCATGTCGACATCAGAATCAGTTGTAACTCACTCTGGTGAGACTTGAGTCGAAATGCGTGTAAAGTGTCATGTTAAATAAATAAATCATTGAAACAAATAACCTTGTGTATCATACTTGGATTTAATTCTCCTATTAACTCATCTATCTCTATCCATTAAATATCCCCCATTGGTTAGAGATAAATAAGTTAGATCAGCGTTTCTCAAAGTGGGGGTCGCGAAAAATATTTTGCCGGTGCTTGAAAAAATTGTAAAAAACCAAAAAATTTTTTTACATCAGTTATAACTGTTTTATTATTTTTTTATAAACCCTAGGAATAGTGGCAAAGTGTGTATTTGTACTCTTTCATATAACTTAAAACAAACAAATAACTTGATTTTTATTAAAAAATGAAATTTGTTTTGTAAATAAATGTTTTTTTTTTTTTCATGAGGTGGGTCTCGAAAAATTTTAAAATCTCGTACCGGGCCGCGGTCAAAAAAATTTGGGAAACGCTGAGTTAGATAATAGTGTAACTATTAGATCCTATTACTATAACGATAGGACAGCGGCGTAACTAGCCTGTGGGGGGGGGGGGGGGGCGAAGCCCAACTGGGCCGCCGTTTTTCGTTCGAGCTTTTTTTTTTAGTATATTATGAAATTTCAAAAAAAACCCGGAGATTGTAGGAAAAAGCTGGAGATTCCGGGGAAAAAAAGGCGGATATTTAGGTAAAAAGTCGGAAAACTGGATGCGCTAGAGCGCCTATGTCGGTGTTTAGAGGCTTGATGCGCCTTTGGCGGAGGGGGGGGGGCCCCTTCACCCTCACCTGGATACGCTACTGCGATAGGATCAAGGAAATATTCACTGAGTAAAATTCCAAAATATTTTTTCTTATCGGACCCAAAAATAAAACGCCGAATACACATTGGATCCCTGAAGATATAATATATAATATATTATTTCAAATGTTGAGCATGATAAACTACAAATATTCTAAGAATAGTTTTAAATTGATTGTATGTATTAACAAATGACTAAGCCTTATAGAGGTGAGCAAAGACGTCTCTAGACTGAGGAGTCAAGGCTAAGCGAGCACTTGGGCGTTGATTTGAGCTTTCTCATTTTTTTTATCTTTCGTTTTTTTTTTTCTTCTAGATTTATCATTCAATATCTGCTTGCACGTTGTTGTAACGCTATTGCTACAGCTACAGCCACCCAACAGGCAAACGATGCACTTCCTCCGTGTCGTCCGTCGGCCTCGTTGCAACCATCCTCTGAACAGCAGTAGACCTTGGTGCCCCAAGCAACTGTTAACATCCACATATTTCACGATTAAAAACGTTATATAGGTATAAACAATTTTTTTTAACTAATAGGGTTTAAGCAAACATAAGATATACTTTTGATTGATTCATTCATTCAAGAATAAATTTCCAAGCTGTCAGATTTATTTTTTTTCATGACTTTAAAATAAGTATTCAACAAAAGTATAATCTTTTAACACCTTTTAAATGTTATATTTGACTTGAAAAGTAGCTTTCTTTTATTATTTCTATTCTTATGCATATCGTTTCTTATGAATTGATTTGAATTTTTTATTTTTTTATACTTCTAACTAAAGAATCTAAATCACAATTCAAAATTACTTTGCTTAGGCCAGGGGTGGCCAACCCAACGCTTGGGTGAGCAAAATTTTAGAAGGTGAACTTTGTCCAAAAAGAAAAATTTCTATATACAAGGCAACATTTTTACTTTCTCTTAACTATTGTATATATATATATATATATATATATATATATAAAGTAAAAACTTCTCCATTTGGCTTCGTAATTAGATTATTAATTAAAAAATAGACATTGGCCAAATCAAAATTCACCTCAATTACATTTATTATTTGCAAATATTTCGATATTAATATAATAATATCATCATCCGTGCATTAAAATGTCCAGGTGAAAAACAAAAAATTCAAAATGTTGACAAAAAATTGTAAAAAAGTTATAAAAAAATTGCCATAAAAAATTATAAAAGAAAATATGTATAATTAGAATATTCACATTGAAAAATATATTGTTTAATAATAATAAATATTTATTTTTTTATAACTTTTTTACAATTTTTTGTCAACATTTTGAATTTTTTTGTTTTTCACCTGGACATTTTAATGCACTGATGATGATATTATTATATTAATATCAAAATATTTGCAATTAATAAATGTAATTGAGGTGAATTTTGTATTGGCCAATGTCTATTTTTTAATTAATAATCTAATTATATATGTATATATATATAGAGAGAGAGAAAGTATTGGATTCAGGTCAAAAATTCGATGTCGGAATGTTGAAGGATATACACATTTTGAGGTTCCCTGAGTCCAAAAAAGTGGTTTTCGCAACAGCGTGGTTGAGGAGTTTCGGTTTCCAAAATATAATATTCGATTCCTGCCTCTTATAAAATATTTTTGGTTAATATTTATTTATGTACGGCGCGCGAAAAATCTTCTGGTCCTCAAACCCTCGGAACGATTTGTGTTGGCCAGGCCTGGCTTAGAAAATAAAAAAATATATATATTATAGATGAGTTAATCATGGAGTTCGTAATTCTTCTTAACTACTAGTAAATTTTTTATGTAAAAAAAAAAATAATTAGATTGTTAGGAGTCGGAGACAGTGAAAATTTTTATGACTCCGGCTCCATTGAATATGATCAGCTTAGCTCTGACTCCGGCTCCTCGAAAACTTCCTGGCTCGCGGCTCCCAGCTTCACATACATGGCAGGAGATCAGGAGTCCGGTTACTTGTCAGTTGACGAAATCCTACAAACTATTAGGCCCTCCATGAAGTTATATCGTTCGTTATTAATAATTTTTACTATAATAGTAGTTTTATATTTAAATCCAAAGAGGATAGATAAATATGTAGGGTCTTTAAACATTTTTTAACATCATTGAGGTCTTGTTTTGTTTTATTACTCAGTATTGTTTTTAATCTTTTTTTTGACCCATTTTTGTTTGTTTTGCTTTAGTTGCTCTCGTCGATTATCTGGAAGACTTTATAGTTTGAAACGAGCTCGAGACAATTGAACGATTTTTAGAAGAGGAAGTTCCTGAGCCTTTAACATTGCTAAAATAAAGAAGAGTAAAAACAAAGCCGAGAGTAAATTTCTGGATAAAGGTATATTAATATATTTTTCACTCCCAAGCAGAGGCGTGGATAAGGGGGAGGATGGGAAGGGAGGGAGATTGGGTAGAGTTGCCAAAATCAAAGACGAAGATATGCGAGGATAAAATTATTTGCTAAACTCGAGACCAGCAGTCCATCTTACTCAAGAAACATAATCTCTTGCCTTGACAGTGCTGGACTAGCCCACCGGGATACCAGGAATATCCCGGTGGGCCCTCAAATATATTTAAGGTTTTAAATTACTAATGTACCTTTTTTGTAATTATTTTTCCTTAAATTTAATATTGTGAGCTTACGTCACCGATATTCCCCGAGCCAAAATGTGTTTCCAGTCCAGCCCTGTCCCTTGAATTGAAAAAATTTCAATCTCAGATTATACACAAGGTGTTTTAGGACGAAAGGTAAATATTTTAGTGGGTCGTAGTATATACGAAATGCAATAAAAAATTCCGTATAACATGTGTCCAGAGATACAGCTGTTATACCAACAACAGGTATTACACCGTTTGCTATGAGAATTTAACGATTGTCAACAGTTGTGTTTTGTTGTTGACATTTTATGTTTTCAACTTACATTGTGATTTGTTGGCCAAGTGTACTGAACTGTATAGTTTAAACACGCCGCACGTACTTATACATGCTGAGAATACCGTTATGGTATGTGTAATAAGTACAGAGAGGGACATTATTAAGTCAACATCTATTAAGTTTTCTACTTGTGATTATTTCATTCTTTTTAAAAAAATATTATATTTTTAATGGAAACTTTGATGGTTCAAACTTAGAAAATTTCCAATAAAGATTTTCATTTTCTTTTATAAAAACAATGAAATATAATCACGAGTAGAAAACGCATGGGTGGGACTTAATATTGTCCCTCACTGTACGTGCGGCATGTTTAAACTTGCTGAGTATGAGTATGCCGATATGGTATTTGTAAGGATGCGGCATGTTTAAACGATATAGTTCAGTACATATGGCCAACAAATCACAATGTCAGTTGAAAACATTCAATGTCAACAATAAAACACAACTGTAGACAATCGTTAAATTCTCATAACAAACCGTGTAATACCAACAGCTGTATCTCTGTAGACACATTAAAAATTGGACACATATTATATGGAATTTTTTATTGCATTTCGTCTATACTACCACCCCTAAAATATTTACCTTTCCTACTGAAACACCCTGTATAGACCTCAAGTAAATTTGCTTACATTTATTTGTGTATTAACCAAGGGCAAAACGTTAGCTGTTGAAAATAAATTTTTTCAAAGAAAAAAATCCTGGCTGCATTTTCTTTTATCTTTCTTTCCTGAGAAAAATTCTACCAGCCATTAGATCATCGTTATATACAAGTTTGCATGAAATTTCATTTTAAAGATTTACTAATAAAATCATTTGTTTTAGGATTTTCTAAAAAACAAAATAAAAAGTTGTGTTAAGAGAATCAAGAAAAGGAAATTATAGGCCTACTTTCGAAAAGAAAATAATTGGATCAAAAAGCCAAATTAAAAAATACAAATAAATAGAAAAACAAATGAAGAATATGTTGGTCAGAGCTACAGAAGAAGAAGAATGGGAAGTTCTTGTTCGAGACACAGAGAATATAGAAATGCGAAGATCAAATTCAAGACAGAGATAAAGCAAAAATCAATATTTTGACTTGTTTTCATTAGCATCTCTTGAAAGTGAATATTCCTCTATAATTATGTCCTCGTTATATATTTCTGGATCAAATTAGACCATCGCAGGGCTTAATACTTTTGAAATATATATATATATATATATAGTCGTCCATTTCCAAAAGTGTTTAGTTGCTTCGGGAACAAATTTTCAGGAAACTAGAAAAAACTGTATTTTATTAAACAAAGAGTTAATTTATGACTGTTATGTTTATAAAATCTGTAAATAAATTAGAAACACAATTTACAAGGTCTTAGGTCCGTATTATTTTCTATATAGCAGTATTAAACTGTTTTAATATTCAACTAGGCACTTTTGGAAAAGTTTTTTTTTGTAATTAGCAAGTTTTGGAATTGGACCTTTTGCATTTAGGGAGCTTTGGCACTGTAAATGCAAATGGTCAGTATCAATCAACATAGCAAAACAAAAAAGAAAATTCCATAAAAAGGGGAGTGTTTGCAACAAGACAGTTTTGGAAATGGAATGAAATGCAACTAAGCCCGATTTGAATTTGTACTCGATTTTCAGTATTTGTTTTAAATAGGATATAGAAATTTTTTTCACTGGAAAACTATTTTCAAATGCATATTTCAGTTGTGCCAACAACATGTAATTAAAATCTCAACTTTTCAATTTTTGTCAATTAGGCACTTTTGGAATGGACGATTCATATATATATATAATTCTTTTCGATAATAAAGTTTAGATTTCTCATAAGGTATGAAACCTTAGGCCTCTTGTTATAAATATCTAATAAGATTTTCTCCAGTATCTATTCTCTACTTGTATATTTCTGGGCCAAATTAGAATATTGTGAGGTTTATACATTTGATGTAAATAAATAAATATTATAATTGGAAGATTTTCGCTGGATTAGATTATAAGGACAGGACCGGAGAATAAAAGCCAGCATTTGATGGACCCTCTCACATCATCTTTAAGCAGATATTTCGACTGGCATCACGCCTAGTCATCATCAGTGCAAACAAATGATTTGGCGGAGGGCCCGTGTCAAACAATAGGTGATGATTATTTTAAAATTTCAGAGAAGCAGGGCGAACGTTCGCTCGCACTTGCATCTGGCCCCTGCTTCTCTGAAATTTTAAAACAATCCTCACCTATTGCTTGACACGGGCCCTCCGCCAAATCATTTGTTTGCACTGATGATGACTAGGCGTGATGCCAGTCGAAATATCTGCAAATTAAAGATGATGTGAAAGGGTTCATCAAATACTGGCTTTTATTCTCCGGTCCTGTCCTTGTAAATAAATATTTTCGATTTTACTTTTCTGTCTAAAAGTCCGTCATATATATTTGTTTGGTTTGATATCTTTGTTGAGGCTAATTTTAATATTTCCACTATAATTGTAAAAAAAAAAAAAAAAACGGATGAAACAAAAAATTGTATAAATTAATACGGTATGTTATTTCATTTCCTTTTTTGTTTGATTTTTATTAGAATTCTAAATAATCGAATTCAAAAATTCTAAATGAAAAAAGTTTTTCCTATTTAAAATGAATTTTTTTCTTAGCTATTTAATAAATTCTTAAGTCTTTTTTCGTGTGAAATTTATAGGCATTTTCACCCTTTTCAAGGAGGAGTTGTTAAGTTTACTGGGCTTGTTTTCTAAAGTCTGGAGCACATCGACCCATTCGAATGGCCCATAAAATTCGGTTTTTAAATGGATTCTTTAACAAAACAAAAAAATAATATATATAATGAGTTTTCAATTTTTTATTATAATAAATAAAATCCCAATTCTTCTAATAAATCAATTTTTACCGTTCTTTCTCTTACCTATACATATGTTAATACAGTGGATTCCAAACTTTATGTTACAATGCCTCTCTTAAAAATATTTAATCGAATGAGGCCTCCCCCCACCCCCTCCCCTATTTTAGAAAATAGGCCTAATACAAAAACAAAAATTTTTAATGCTAAAAAATATAAATTTAGATTAAGGCGGAGTCAAAAAAAAAAAAAAATTCAAGACATACTGGGTATGTAGCCAAAATTATTTCTTTTATTGTGCCGTTCCAGGCTGACATTTCGGCCACTGGTCTAGGCCATCTTCAGAGCCGAAGGCGAGAATATATGAAATTTTAATTTCATTTTTCATTCAAAATTAAAATTTCATTTATTCTCGCCAAAGACTCCGAAGTAGCCGAAACCTCACAATAAAATAAATAATTTTGGCTGCATATGTCTTGGAATTTTTTTTTTTGGAATTTTTTTGACTCCGCCTTAATAATACTTCCGTCCACAAACCTCATTTATTCCTATTTATAAAACTAGCAATCGTTTGGAAAAATTTTAGCTGTGGCTAATATTCTCGCCTCCCCTTAGACTAGTCCCGCCTCCAGGGCTGTATTTCTAAATAAGCTAAAAAGGCTGCAGCCTAGAGCGGCAACAAATTCAGGGGCGGCAGATTGGCAATTTATTTAAAAGTGAATTTGAAGTATTTCACGCTTTTAATAATATAATATTTCCTGTACGAATTATATAGATATATATATATATATTGTATGAAAATATTGTATAAAACAAATGTATTAAGCAAATATGAACTATAGAGGAGGCGGCAAATGGACTTTAGCCTATAAGCGGCATACTGCGCCCTGCGCCCTACGCCTAGGGAGACGCGCCTCACAGTTTGGAAAACGCTGTGTTAATATATATATACAGTGAGAGAAAGTTTAGAATTCATGTCAAAAATTTCGAGATTTTTTTGGAAATACATGTTTTGAGGTCCTCTGAGTCCAAAAAAGTAGGCTCCTCGAAATGGTCTGTCTACATATTTGTTTTTAAATTTTTAAAATAAAAAATTTGGTATGACATGCACAGAACACAACTCTCAGGAGAGGCGAAATCTTTTGTATAAGAAAGGCGAAGATTCAAGGAGGGGAGAATAATGCGGGTAATAAGAATTTATTATATTTTAATACCGGATTCAAATTAGCATTAAAAAAGAACTTTTGTCTCTGGGACCCCTAGTATACAGTAGAATACTCATGGGTGAACTTTAACTTTGGCACTCCCCCTAGCGACGTTTACCGCTTTTACAAGTGTTATAGATTTATAGATATAAGAGAGAGTGCAGCTAAGCGTAATTTAATTTATTTTCTCCTCAGAGCTGACGATTCGGTCCTGTTTAGGTCCATCTTCAGAGCACTAGGGGTGTCATTATTAATATGAATTTCAACATTTCATCTTTACATCAATCGTTATTCAATCTTTTTATACATTAGATACATGTATATAATAAAGTATAGATGTATTTAAAAGAAAACCAACGATTGATTCGCTGGAAATTGGACTAACGATTGATGTAAAGATGAAAGGTTGAAATTCATATTAATAATGACACCCCTAGTTCTCTGAAGATTGTGCCAAACAGGACCGAAACTTCAGCACTGAGGAGAACTAAATTACGCTTAGCTGCACTCTCTTTAATTTCTCATTATACCTACAAACAATACAATCAGTTATAGATTTATTTATTTATTAGGCTAAACAATATATAGCCATAAACAATATTCTTAAGTCAAATGTTGATAAGTGCAACCTGGAGCCGAACCACGGATCAGTACAAATTGGCAGATCCGTGATTCGACTCGAGAAAGGGACCCTTTTCTTTTGATGTTTGATTTAGTAAATATTAATTATATTATTTATTTTGTATTTAAATAATAAATAACTTTTGAAGAACTCATTATAGAGTAAGTGAAATTGACAAAAAAACAAACAAACATTTTTGTCATAACATTATCTACTATTTAATTTCATTTTATTAAATTAGGTTAATTTTGTAATACCTAAATTATGTTTATTTGAATACAAGAACAGTTGAATATATATTTGCACGAATATTAAATTGTAACATGAGTTTAATCTTAATTAGAATTTTTCTGTATTTTTTTTTTTTTTTTTTGTTTTAGGTATAATAGTACCATTAAAGTGTACAACAAATGGGCATAATTAAAACAATAAAAGTAATAAAAACATGGACGGTCGCTTAAAAATAAACAATTATACTTACAACTATCATCACCTTTTTCCGTGCATTTCTCGGCACAATCTCGAACCACCGAACCCTCGCTTACATATTTCTGCAAACAGAAATTAAGCAATTAATTTTTTTATTTCCATATTATGTTATAGAGTATATACTGTATATATATATATGCGAAGATAAGTTTTCTCGGGTTGACATTTAACATTTAATAAACCTTCCAGAACTTTACGTATATATATATATACTTTAAATAAATTAGAGATAAGAATCGAAATACTATTTTATTTAATGTTCGAACTTATAAAATAAAAAATATTTTAACTTGAACACAGGGCCGGCGCAAGCTATTCTGACGCCCTAGGCAAGATATTTTTTGCGCCCCCCCCAAAAAAAAACTTTCAAAATTTAAATTGCCGCCCCTCCTTAAAATTTTCCCTGATCTCAAAAATTTTTCTGCGAATTTTTTTTTTCGCGGAACCAATTTTTTCCCGTGCGCCGCCCGCGGAACATTTTCTCTTGCGCGGAACCAAAATTTTTCCCCGTCCGAAAAAATATTTTACCTTTTTGCCGCCCGCGGAGCATTTTCTCCAAAATTTTTCCCGTCCGAAAAAATATTTTACCTTTTTTTAGAGACACAAAATTTTTTTGCCGTCCACGGAACCAAAATTTGCCGCCCGCCGAACATTTTCTCTTGAGCGGATCTAAAATTTTTCCCTTTTTTAGAGATGATAAATTTTTGCCGGCCGCGGTACAAAATTTTTCGGGGGCCGCTTGTGGAACCAAAATTTTTTTCCCTTTTTGCCGCCCTCTCCAGGTTGCCGCCTAGGCGACCGCCTAGTTCGCCTAGTGGACGCGCCGCCCCTGCTTGAACACAATAATATACATTATCAATCAAAATTATCATATCAAAATCGTACTGAGTTTTTTTTTTAATTCGTTTTAAAGTCTTTTCGGCATCGGGAGCCATTTAGACTCCTTCCCTATTTATTTCAATTAATTGGTATCCAATCATTCCGCCTGGGACGGGATGCGAACGCCTGACTTTTGGTATCAGAAGCTAATACTCTACCTCTGAGCCATGGATACTAAGTTTAAATAAACATTAAAATTTTTTTTTTAATTATCAAGCCTTAGTTGGCCTTAGTGAGTAAATGATACACACAATAAAAGTATTTTGCACATGAGAATGCCTATTATTCTATTAAAGTTAATATTTAAATAAATTGAAGATTTATAATCTAATCCACATATTTCGTAACGCGTTAGGGGGTGGGGTGGGGAGGGGTCTGGGCAAAACGTTACTAATTGTGACCAGGGGGTTTCTCTAATCGGGACATAATAATTCAAAGTTGAATTTATAAAATTTTTTTAAAAAAAAGGTCGAATGATTTTCTCAACAGGGAACTATGGGTGTTTTGATACGGGGAAAATTTAAAAAAAAGTAAAATGTTGCTATGACATAATATTTGTAGGGGGGTTTGTTTGTATGTGACTAACTGTGACATGGGTGGGGACAAGAAAATCGTCAAAAAAGGCGTTACGTAATATGTGCACGACCCCTAAAGACTTGGCCGAACCGAACGGGCATAAAAAGATAACCCAGGGCCGTTCCGTTCGGGGGGACAGGGTAGCAAAATCAGAGAGGCGGCACGGAGGAGAAAAAAAAAGGATATTTAAAAAATCACTGTCAATATGCGTAGTGATAAAATCGAATAAACCAAATAATACTTTTTCGAGAAATTGCGTAACAGTTACCTCAGATATTAAAGATGTTGAAAAAAGAAAAAATTCATAAACTCCAATATCACCTGGAGACATACATACAAGTAACTTCCACATAATAATACTTTTATTTGCTCCTCAGTTTAATTTATAATAAACGGGTCCATGGGCGTACCCACCGAGGGGGTGGGGGGGGTGCCCCCTCCCCCCCCCCACAAAAAAAAAAATAAAATTTTTTTATTTTGTTATAAAGAAACAAAATCAAACGGAGGCGGGCGGAGGGGGACGGTTTTTGTTTTTTCTTGATTGGTTTGTTTGGTTTTCTTTGCGTTGGCTTCCTCTCTTTTTAAAATAATATATACCAAAACTATGCCACCAACATCCCCCCCCTCCCCCCTCCTCGACGACCGTCCTCTCACCCTCCCTCCCTCTCTGTTCTGCTGGGGCCGGGGCGAACGGGTCAGTCAAGTAATTATCAAGGGGTTCCCCCCTCCCCCGGCCTCAAAGGCTAGTTACGCCGCTGTTTCTGTAATTTTCAAAACGTAACATTGCATTTATTTAGAAACAATTGGAATATTGCATGGGGGATGCATATTTCCCCCCAAGTCCTTCAAGTATTTGTTTTTAGTTCTCATCAACTAAAGATGGCAATTTAATCTTCTTCTGTCCTCGCCTTTTTCCCGCGATGCGGAGTCGGCGGACCTCACTATTTTCCTCCAATCCTATCATGCGTTTTTGCACAGGAAGAAATAGGACAGGCCGGCCCGTCGCGCGGTCTGGCGCCTGTTGAAAAGAGGAAGGAAGAGACAGACATTTAAAGAACTGAATGACTGCCTGTCCCAGCTCGGGCAGCTCGTGGTCGCCATCCACGTACCCACAAGAAGTGGGCCCCTGAGCAAAAAGATGGCAATTTAATAAATAGTCTTTATTTGGAACTAGGCTAATATTATTTTCGCATTAGCTATAATTTAGTTATATTTTCTAATTCAAAGCTTTGAATTGAATTTAAACTAACAAAGAGTACACGGTTGACTCGTCACCGATTTTGATCTCCTTTTATTTGGTGAATCTATACTGAAAAATATTTGTATTCTGATTGAACTTTTCGTCCAATGCGCCCTGTAACAATTTTTTTTCTCATCTGAAATTTTAAAATCTGAAAAGGATTGTTATAAGGCTCAAAGAAAAGCTTATCAACAACAACAACTGATAGCGTAACGGGTAGAGGAGAGGATTAGTAATCCAGGGATCCCAAGTTCAAAACCTGGGTTGTCATTTTTTTTTTTGTATTATTTATTATATAAAAAATAAATATTATATTATATTATAAAAATATTTTATTTATATTTGCGACATATTTATTACATATTTATACAGAAAACAATGAATAATAAGTAAATTAGATATATAAATGAATAATTCAGGGGCGTATATAAGGGGGGAGGTCGAGGGATCGAGAGCATATACCCTACATATATAGGAATATAGAGCCAATAATGGGTCTCGCCTCCCCCCCCCCCCGAAATGTTTGCGCAACCCCATAGCGCGAATGTTGGCTCCATAAAAGAGGAAATGTTCCGCGAACGGCACATGACGAAAATTTTGGTTTCGCTGGTGGCAAAAATTTTGCGTCTCTAAAAAAAAGGTAATATTTTTTCGGACATATATACAATATATCTAATTGATTTATTATTCATTGTTTTCTGTATAAATATGTAATAAATATGTCGCAAATATAAATAAAATATTTTTATAATATAATATAATATTTATTTTTTATATAATAAATAATACAAAAAAAAAAATGACAACCCAGGTTTTGAACTTCGGATCCCTGGATTACTAATCCTCTCCTCTACCCGTTACGCTATCAGTTGTTGTTGTTTATATGCTTTTCTTTGAGCCTTATAACAATCCTTTTCAGATTTTAAAATTTCAGATGAAAGAAAAAAAAATTGTTACAGGGCGCATTGGACGAAAAGTTCGATAAGGATACAAATATTTTTCAGTATAGATTCACCATATAAAAGGAGATCAAAATCGGTGACGAGTCAACCGTGTACTCTCCTTGTAAGTGATTATTGCTCATTTTATATGTATGACGTCACTTTACTAACGAACCATTATCAAAGTATGTATTCTATAAAATAATTGCAACTTAAAGCTTGTTATCTTAGAAATTTTCCTCATCATATATGAAATTCTTAATTGTATAGTTTCATTTAGGAGAATCGAAAATTATATAACATTAAATGAGATTGGGTTTGGGTTGAAAATTCCATATCTGTCTAAAGTACTATTACTGGTATTATGTGATTTTCTCCCTTGCTAGCTTTTTGTTATTTCTAAAAATATTCTTTATAATCAATTTTTTAATAAAGAAATAATCAAGTTGCCAGCCCTTGATGGACCATACATACGCACATCAATTTATTTGTAAATATTTCGACCGGCTTAACGGTTGCTCATCTTCAGCCCAGAAATATGATTTGATCCCTCTTGCATATGTCAATCAAAGGGTAAGAGATTATTTACACCACTAGCCCTCAGTGGCGGATCCAGAGGTGTTTCTCGGGGGGGGGGGGGTAATCTGGAGTGACTGGTCGAGCAGCACACATTTTTTTTTCTTAATTTCGGTAATTTAAAGGCGCATTTTGTACTTGTTTGCCAGAATATAAATACAAATCAAATTTGTAAGTATTAATTTTTAAAATTTTACATTAAAAATACATTTTTTTTTTTTTTTCGAAAAAAAAGTATTTTTTTTCAAATCTCAGGGGGGTAATTACCCCCTTTACCCCCCCCCCCCTTGTATCCGCCCTTGCTAGCCCTCCATCACATCATATTTCTTTACTGAAGATGACCAGTGTCTGTCAACATTCGCACAGCACACAACTTTCTCTTACCTACGGCGTGTATGGGACCTGGGGCGGATCCCCCTCCCCTCCCTCGGTACGCCTCTGTAAATTTGTTGTTCGGGCCCTTTATTCTTGTATTTTTTTCTGGGTACTGGTTGCATAATGTCCGACGACCTAGGATGGCCAATGGCCACAAACCAGGAATATTATGAAGAAAATAAATCAATTAATTTTTCTGTGAGCAGATGTTTGTTGAGATTGTTGCAATCACGGGAGAGGGGAGGGGAGAAAATTTCAAAACAAAAATAATATTGAATTAATTTTGACATTTCTACATATGCTCTCTTTTATTAATAAACTATTTTAAAAATAAAATTCCAAAAAGGTTGAACCCTTTTAATAAAATAAAAATTTATTTTGTAAAAGTAAATTTTACTACCCAACTTTGAATTATCCATCAATATTTGTTTTTTATTGTTTGGAATAACGAATAAAAGCTGGCCTAACTAATAAAATTTTTTTATTTCTCTTTGCAAAGTTTTATAAGCCAGGTGGATTGTCTCAACTTTTACTTTTAGTTGAGACAATTAGCGCGTTATTTCTAAAGCCGTTACAAAGTTGTAACACCTTGAAAATCATCTTATAATGAATCGTTTTCGTTAGTGCACGAAAATAAATTTCTTCCTTAGTCTTTAGGTATAGGTTTGTCGAAATTTCAATCACACACGATCTTCGGTCGTTGTTGTTGTTGTTGTTGTTGTTAGCAGCACTTTGTTGTTGCTGGCATTGATTTGGCAAGGAGGAAAGAGATTTCTGTTTTTATACTTCACAGGTGTTGTATGAACTGAAATGAGGGTTTGCTGCTGAAGGGGTTGTTGCCGACGAGGCTAATGACTGTTGGATGCGAAATAAAGTTTAAAGGGGGAGAAAATGTTCCGCTCACCCTCGACCTCGCCAGACAAAAGGGCTTTCCGTAATCAAAAAATAATTAAATCTTATTAGCGTTATTCAATTTATTATTCATTTGAATTTTTTTCTTTTTATAAACTATTTTACATAATTTTATAATATAAAATATGTTAGCAGATATATATATCTAATTTCCCTAGTAACCAACCCTTTGTAATTTCCTCCATCTCAAATGAAGCAGTTACTCTCTGTCTTTCTAACTTGATTTCACAAAACAACCAATTAATTACAAAGTTTTCGGTCATTTATCCATGACTAGAACAGATTTTGCCATATTTGTCAAATTTTGCTGCCGCTTCATCCTTTTTTTTTTGTATTTTTAAAACAAACTGACTGTAAAAAATGGAGATTCATCGTCTAAATTAAAACCACGACCCAATAATCGAGATGAAAACATTAATTTTAGTAAAAGGATTTAAAAAGTTCGTTTAAAAATAGTAGCTTAAGTTTAGATTTAATGATTATCGATTTAATCTATTGTTTCTCTGACTCTGTGGCGCACCCTTTCGAAAGAGGGATGTAAAATCCGTCAGGGAATTTTTTTTTTTGACATCTCCAGTAAGTGGGGTTTTACGATCAAAGGGATCACTCTCCCTTTCAATTGCATCTAACCGAGAATATCCGTAACCTCTTCACCTAAAAAAAAAAAGGTAAAATAAGTTTTAAACATGGAAATAGCTGGTGAGAGATAAGATGGTTAAATTCGTTTTTTTTTTTTTTTTAATTTGAAATATTTATTATTTTTATTTTCTCTTACCTCTCTATATATGTTAATATATATAGAGAGAGAAAGTATTGGATTCATGTCAAAAATTCGATGTCGAGATTTTGATGGATATACACGTTTTGAGGTCCCCTGAATCCAAAAAAGTGGTTTTCGCGACATGGTCTGTCTGTGGGTGGGTGTGTGTTCAATTTTAAGCATGAAGGAATTGAGCTATGAGGCTGAAATTTTATATTTAAGTTAGGCACCTCCCTGGGACGTGAACACGAAGCTTTTGAATCAAAATCGGCCAAAGAGTACTAGTACTTTACTGATGTAGTTTTTCAGTTTTTTTCGATTTTCTCAAAATTTGCTCCAACAATTTTTTTTTTAAATTCAAAAATCAATTATTTTTTAGATGCTCTTTAAAATGTATATTCTCATTTTGTCATTGAAATCTTCTGAAGACCACTTTACTCTTGTACTTTTAGATAAATAAGAAACTATCGACCAGGGGGGGGGGGGGGCCCAATATCGACGTTCTAATTAGTAAAGTGCCTAACTCCATTTTTGTTTATTTTTCAGGAGAATCAAAAAACATTTCATTGTCATTGTTAGAGTTTCGCGGGGCAACTTTTCGAACTGAAAAATTTGAATTACGCTCTTACCCTAGTTCAGGACATAAGTAGAATGATATTTGTCAACAGAAAATACAAAAAAATGATTTTCGAAAAAAAGTGGAGTTCTACTGAGAGTGTCGATTAGAATTATATACTTCGCGTATATTACTATTACTGCCTCTAAGGAAATTTATATAATTCCAATATATATTAATTCAAATACCCGAAAAAAGTAAGGGTATCGCCGGGACTCGAACCACCGATCTACCGATTTGTACTTGGTATACCCTACCGAGCTCGAGCGCTACTCACACAGATGGTCCAAAAAACAAAAAATTGCTGGGTAATTTTTATTTTTTTTATAATTGATTTCTGGAAAATATATTTTAAATTTAGTGCCAGTGTAATATAATAATTTTGTATATTTCACATATAATATTATATGGTTTTCGAATGGGGGGGGGGGGCGCTAAAAAGGTACTGTGCCCCGGGCGCGAGTTAAGCTCGCTACGCCACTGATTCGGGTATTTGAATTCACTCGGACTGCTATTTTAGTCATGGGGGAAATAGACCCAAATCCCAAGCCACAAATTTCTCCTTCAACCAAGCGCAATCTAGATCGACTCTGAGAATATCTCTCCCATTTATGCAATTAATAAATAAGAAATTATATTTATATATCACGTTCGGGGCTGTGAAGAAAATTCATAAAATTTAATATTTATTAATTCAAATAGCCGACAAAAGAATGCGTCTGGTTGACGGAGAAATTTGTGGCTTCGGATTTGAGTCCATTTCTCCCGATGACTAATATAGCAGTCTGAGTGAATTCAAAAAAACCGAATTCTGTGCTGTGTTCCAGTGGTAGGGCATACTAAGTACAAATCGATAGATCCCTGATTAAACTCCCGGCGGCACCCTATTTGAATTAATAAAAATAAATTATCACTTGATAATTCTAGCAATTATTGAAAAATTAAAGCCGTTCAGGCAAAGAGGCTCAAGCACTGCCCAAAATGTTCTTTAAGTAGCTATACTTCTTCTTTCCTTGTCATTTATCCCGAGTCTCAGGGTATTGCTAATAGACGGGATTGAAAAGTTCGGGTAACTCGTGGTCTCCATTCACGTACTCACAAGAGCCCCTAAGTAAATCAGCTTTAGGCATATTTTTTCTTAAGTAAAGTTGATATTTTTTTTCTTTTAGAGAGATAAGAAAAATAAATTTCATCTCATCTTTCTCCCTCTGAAAAAATTATTAAGGAAGGATGAGATTAACTCACCCCCTTCCTTCTGATATCAATTCCAGGTATAATCTAATTTCCGGTCACCGAGAATTTAAGATGTGCCAACTTTCCTATCATATATTTTATCCCTAGATTTTGATTATAATACACCTGGGGGATTCACTTCAGGGTGAGGAAAGAAGATTATTTTTAATCCCGATAATAAATAATCCCCTTCGTCAAGGAATATAATCATCAAAGAAGGTAATTAATAAACTGCGACTTCTTGTTGATGGATCTGAAAATTCCAGTTTTTTTTACTTTCTCTTACCTCTTATATAGGTTAATATATGTAGAAATCAGTGGCGGATCCAGAGATGTTTCTCGGGGGGGGTATGGGGGGTGGGGGGTCGCACAACACACATTTTTTTTTTTTTTTTGATTTTTATGAGGGTTTTTTTTTTTTTTTAAAAAAAAAAAAAAAAAAAATTTTTTTAAAAATTTTTTTTAAAAATTTTAAAAAAAAAATAATTTTTTTTTAAAAAATTTTTTTTTTTTTTTTTTTTCCCCCTCCCCTGTAGAGAGAAAGTATTGGATTCATGTCAAAAATTCGATGTCGAGATATTGATGGATATACCCGTTTTGAAGTCCCCTGAATCCAAAAAAGTGGTTTTCGCGACATGGCCTGTCTGTAAGTCTGTCCGTCTGTCTGTGTTCAATTTTAAGCATGAAGGAATTGAGCTATTACGTTGAAATTTTATATTTAACGCCTCTCTGGAGCGTGAAAATAAGTTTTTAAACAAAGTCGGCCAAAGAGTTACTAGTTAGTTAGTTACTAGTACTTTACTGATGTACTTTTTTAGTTTTTTTCTATTTTCTCTAAATTTGCCCCATCGATTTTGTTTAAAATTCAAAAACCAATTATTTTTTAGATGCTCACAAATGTATATTTTCATTTTGCCATTGAAATCTTCTTAAGACCACTTTACTCTTGTACTCCATAGAAAAAATAGGAGAAATGGTTGCCATGTTAACAAGATATAAATATGTTCCCATTCTTCCATAGATTTTGCATCTTGAAATTCGAATGTACTCTACTGTCGGAACCTAAATATATGTTAACACAAAAAATCTGGTGTGACAGGCACAGAACACAACTTTAGATTACCGAAGGTAAGAGAAAGTTGTGTGCTATGCGACCAGTCACACCAGATTTTTTATAATCAGTTTCAAATCGCCATTTTTGGATTTTTCTATAAGAGTTGATCTACGAGAAGCTTTCTCCTTTGTAGTATCTTGCAAAACAATGTCCCTTTATGCCATTAAACCAACTTTCTAAGATCGATTAGAAAAGTAAAGGTCATTCATAGTAAATAAGCTCACTAATTTGCATAGAAAACCCTTTGCAATTATTAATATTTGGGGGGCTAAATTTATTTTTGGAAACACTTTATTATTTAATTTCATTAAATATACCATATTAGCGATTATATTATTCATATACTGTCGAGTTATTCTCGGAATGGTCGAGAAGAGTGGTAAGGTAGGTGGGAGCTTACTCCCACCCATATCTGCCTGTATGATATTAGCTCGGGTAACTCGTAACCAAGGGCTTGTAGCTTTGAAACATTTTATATCGATCATTTTATTTATTTTATTTAGTTTTGTTTTTCTCTTTCTCTTCAAAATAAACTGGGTAAATTCAGTTCATCGAATCGCAATAAATTTTATCAAAGAGATAAAAAAATATTTTTAACAAAACATGGTTTTTGCATAATAAAAATGAGGTGAGAATAAATGTTTTCAATGCATTTTTTCTTTTATCTTTTAGATGCCTCCGAGTGTGTTGTGATAGGCTAGCTGTTTTTGGTCATCCCTTTTGGAGTGTGGGAGTCAATAACCTACTTTTTTTTTATATTATTTCTTTTGATTTGTTGGAGTTAAGGGGGGAATAAATAAAATCCTTTCATGTATCTGCCAACGTATGATTTTTATTAACTTCAATTCATTATCGAACGTCTTTTAAAGAGAGAAAAAGTTTACTTATGTAACTAACAATTTTTTCTTTTGATTTTTACTTTCTATATATGAAATTGAAAGTATTGCGATCATGTCAAAAATTTGATGTCGAGATTTTGATGGATATTTTGAGGTCCAAAAAAGTGGGTCCCGCAAATTGGTCTGTCTGTCTGTGTGTAACGATTTTAAGCATGAAGGAATTGAGCTACCGGATTGAAATTTTATATTTAAGTTAGGTATCCGCCGGGTCACTCAAAATAAGCTTTTAAACAAAATCGGCCAAACAGTACTAGTAGTTTATTGATGTACTTTTTCAGTTGTTTTCGATTTTTTCAAAATTCGCTCGAACGAATTCAAAAATCAATTTTTTTTTTTCGATGCTCTTTAAAATGTATATTCTCATTTTGCCCTTGAAATATTTTGGAGCACTTACTCTTGTATTTCATAGCAAAAAGTTTTGAATAAAATTCAAAAGTCAATTATTTTTTCGATGTTCTTTAAAAAGTGTATCAATAAAATTTTCTTGAAAATTGTTTGAATTACACTTTACTGATGTATTTCAGATTTTTACTTATGAAATACAAGTGGTAAACTTTGGAACTAAGGTGCTATGGAAAACTAAATAAATCTCGATATAAAAAGATCTGGTGTGACAAGCACAATACTCAACTTTCTCTTACCGAATCGGTGTCACACCATATTTTCACTTTTGTTTTTCTTAAGAAAAATTATTTGTGACAAAATAATTTTATAAAAAAATTAGGTCATTAAAAAACGAAAAACTTTTTTAGACAAGGGCGGATCCTGAGGTGTTTCTCGGAGGGGGGGGGGGGGGAGTAATCTGGTGTGACTGGTCGCACATAACACAATTTTTTTCTTAATTTCGGTAATTTAAAGGCGCATTTTGTACTTGTTTGCCAGAATATAAATACAAATCAAATTTTTAAGTATTAATTTTTAAAATTTTACATTAAAAATAAATTTTCTTTCGAAAAAATGTATTTTTTCAAATCTTGGGTGGGGGAGGGGCAATTACCCCCTTTACCCCCTTGCATTCTTGTTTTGAGAAGATATATTTAGGATATTTTTTACTTTTTTTATAGAGCCTATTTAGTTTTCACGTATATCCTCAGGCGGTAGTCAAAATTTTATTATGTATGTCCCTTCATGCCTGAGGAAGGTGGAACGAATAATAATAAAATAAATTGTGATTTTTAAACATGAATTTTATCCACTTTTTTCTCACATATTTTTTGTTTTGAAAAAAATTTAATGAAAACTAGTTTCTCGTTTTCAAATATATATTGTTTCGTTATTGGCTCGTTTTAAAAATTTTTTTCACGATTTTTTATCCAATGTTTTTTGTCTGTTTGTTTTTGTTTTTTTGTTAAGCTTAAATGAACAGGATTTTGACCCCAAAACCAACCCTCCATTCCAGTCCGTCCTATAAACGTATATATGCTAATTTTATTTTGCGCTATAAAATGAAATCACAAATATCTTAAGAGAATTCACTTATTTCATTAAAATTCTTCATTCATTTTATTAACGCTTAGAAGTAAATAATATAAAAGATGAGACGTCTGTAACCAGAGAGATTTCGCAAATTTTCTACGATGGCTTTTATTTGATGTTTCTCTTAAATCCAATTCTTTCTCTTTTATGATTTACTTCGTTTTAATAGTCCATTAGTCTATTTGTTATTCCTTTACTCCATAATCCAAGACGTTTGAAATGTTCCTTAGGGATAGTTCCTACCCAAAAGGGATACGAGATGTTTATTTACTCAAACATTATTCATTCCTACAAGCAGAGTCATCGATCTATTAGTGACAGAATTTTTTTTTTTTTTGGAGGCACACTTGAGTAATGTTTTTTAACTTTTCCCCTGTTTTAAAAAGTCAAGTCCCTGAGATCAATGTTCTTTTTTATATTTATGAAATTTTCACTTTTCCCAAACGCCCTATTGTTTAATCTTTTAACAAATTATCCTAGCTTCAAAGTTTTGTCGTTTTTTTTTTAATATTAAAAGGTGTGAAAGGAAAAGGCAAAAGAATTTGAAAAGAGAGTCAAAATAAATGAACTAAAATTATATACGTATATATAACAAAACGAGGCTGAAAAAAGCATCTTGACTAGAGAGGCACACTTTAACTTGCTGCCTTCTACTCTTTTTGTTCCTGTTTTTATTGTATTAATGCTCTCCTCTTTTTTTATTATATCTACGTTTTCATGCCATCCTTGGAGTTAATAAAATACACGCTCACTTAAAAAAATAATTCCCTTAAGGTCTCTTTTGTTTGAGTACGAAAAGTTTTTTTTTACCCACCAGAGAGCTTCCATATGGATGGCGTGTGAGTTGAGTTTGGAAAAAATATTATTATAATATTTTATAATCTAACTTATCTTCATGATCTAAAGGATCAGTGGTTTCAGTTGATAAAATTTATTTATTATATTTTGATTATTAAATAATTTAATTATTATTATGTACCAGGTATTATTATTCTTATTACATTTGAGAAAATTTCCTTAGTAGCTTTGTCCCTGGAATTGGAATTACGTAGATCAACGGTTCCCAACCTTTTTTGATGTGCGGCCCACTTTTTCCGTAAAAAAAACGCTGAGGCCCAGTGTATATATAAATGTGTGCGTGTACATACATAAGTAAAATGGGTTGGTACAAAATTACTTAAAAAAAAAATGATTTTATTTATTTATTTATTTATTTATTTATTCTTTAAAATGTACATAGGGCCTCAGGCCCCCCTTAGTGTACAAGTTTATAAAGAGAGGAAGATAGGGGTATATATAACAAAAAGTTATCAAAAACAATCCATGTGAAAATTTGAGCATCGCCATCGACAACCGGCTTGAAGGCTGCTAATTCGACCTTCTACTAAAAGCCCGGCAGGTGTCGAACAGTCAGGAATCGTCATTAGGAAGGAAGTGGGCAAGAGCGGCTCGATGAAAACTGGCAAACCTAGTGCATCTCCGGATCTCCACAGGAAGGCTGTTCCAGAGTCTGCTGGCTGTTACAACAAACGACCGGGACATTGTCCCAGATCTATGAATAGGACAGGAGAGGGTAAGAGCTCTCTCTGACCGTCCCGGTGTGAGTGAATTAAAAAGATACCGCGGAAGTGCCGATCTGGTAATTTTGAAAAGAAATATGACGAATCTATACCTCACAAACGCCCGCAGATCCATCCCCAGAAAGTCCCTAACCCGGTGGGAGACATGATCCCTTGGTCCCAGATTGTATATGTACCTCACACACGCATTGAGGGCCACACTTAGTCTTCTAAATGAAGAGGAATCCGCATTAAAAAAAACTACATCACCGAAGAGGAAGTGAGGAAGGATTAAGGCCCTGGCCAACCTTATGCGAACCCACTCAGGTGTTAAGCTCGCGAGACGCCTCAGCGGATATAAGGCTCCATATACTCGCCGACAAATCTGGGTGACGTGATCGCTCCAAGTGAGCGTCCGATTGATTACGATCCCCAGATCCTTGACCTGTTCCGCGTAATTGATTGTCAGGTTGTTGACTATAACAGGAGGCAAAGGCGAGGCGATTGGCCTGGGAGACAGAACAATGGTCTGGGTCTTAGCCGGATTCAGGCTTAGCTTATTTGCAAGAGACCATTCCGATATTTTACAAATATCGGAATTTATCTTATTGACTGCCGACCCCATGTCACTCCTATCCGCTCCCAGGTAGATCTGTAGATCGTCAGCAAATAAATGATACTTGGAATGCTGAAGAACCCTTGGAAGGTCATTAATAAATATCGAAAAGAGGAGCGGGGAGAGCACTCCACCCTGGGGAACCCCGCTAGTCAGTCTTCCAAGAGATGACCTCTCACCATTCACCTCAACCCATTGGCTCCTGCCGGAAAGATAGGCGTTCAGCAATCTACAGGCTGACCCTGAAAATTTGCAGTTACTATGCAATTTTTTAATTAGTAGTGAATGATCGACTGAGCCGAAGGCATTCTTAAAGTCCAGCAAGACCAAGATTGCAGCGCCCCTCTCTTCTATAGCCCTTCTACAATCGTCGGTAACCCCCAAAATCGCGCCGGCGCAACTATGGCCAGAACGAAAACCCGACTGAAAATCCACAAGGAAGTCAATCCTCTTTAGGTGGCTCATCATCTGGGCGTATATAATGTTTTCAAAGATCTTGGATAAAACTGGGAGGACACTAATAGGTCTGAAATCCGCATCTGAGGCGGGCGCATTATTTTTAGGAATAGGTGTTACTCTAGCAGACTTCCAGCAATTTGGGAATGTTGACGAAATGATTAAGAAATTAAAGATATTGGTAATGACAGGCAGAATTACTGGGAGGAGCAACCAGATGAACTCTAGCGGTATATCGTCACACCCCGCAGCACCGGATTTCAGACCAGACATAGCTCTTAAGACCTCATACTCAGTGATTACAGAAAAGTATAGGCCATCAGAGTCAGTTTCATTTATGCACTCCGGAAGACAAGAGGAAGCTGAGGTCGTTCCAAGGAAGTGTCTGTTAAGAGCCTCAAGATCGATAGGGCCCGTCTGCCGCTCCCGCCCCGCCAAACCATGCCTTCTTAAGTTACTCCAAAGTACTCGAGGGGGGAAGCCCCGGGTTAAGGTCTCTGGATAACAATCTCCGCTTTGCCTCTCTTACCAGGGATTTTGTCCTATTCCTAAGTAATCGGAAGGCCTCAAAGTGAGATGGGAGACCTGTAGATCTCCATCGGGCGTAAGCCCTATCCCTGTCCCTGATAGACCGAGCAATCCCCGCGGAGAACCACCTGCCAACCCCATCCCTCACCCTCACTGGCCTTTTCGGGGCAAATTCATTCAGGATTCCAAGCATCATCTCATTGAAATGGAGGACCATCAAATCAGAGTCCCCGTACAGAAAGATCTGGTCCCACGGGAAAGCAGACGCTCGTCTCAGGAGAGACTCGCGACAAATTCCAGCAATATGTCGCGTTTCAATCACTCTGGCTGACACTCTCGGGGGGCGTAGATTATAGCAGCAAAGAAGGAGGGAATGATAAGATATCCCCGGGACATCAAAGGTTCCGAAATCAACCACTCGAGAGGGGTCACGCACCCAGCAAATGTCTAAGAGAGTTGGCATTGAATGGGGAGGAAAGTGGGTGGGACCTGATGGTAAAACTGTGAGATTCAGAGAGCTAGAGAGAGCGGAGAAATTATTGAGCGGGGTACTTAAAGGACCCAATAAATTGATATTTAAGTCGCCCATAATAATAGTGTGCTCACAATGGGATACCACGGAGCCGATGATAGACTCTAGCTCAAGAACGTTAGTGTATGGTGCGGGGGGGCGATAGATAACACCCAACAGTATTGATGAACCGCTAAAATTGAGTTCAACAAATAGGTATTCAATTACGTTATCGCAAGAAGACAATACCACCTTAGCCCTAATGTTTGATTTAATATAAAAACAAACCCCGCCGCCTCGCCTACCTCTACGGTCATTACGGATTAAAGTGTAATCCTCAAGCTCAATCAGAGAACAAGGGACCAGGTCATGCAGCCAAGACTCAGACACTCCCAGAACATGAAGCGGACAGTTGCGAAGATAGACTCGGAGGGTATCGATGCTCGATACAAGACTCTGTGCATTGACATGCGCCACCGTCAGAGATCCTGGAGATCCACAGATCATAGATTGAAGATTCGAATGGGTGCTCGAGGCCGCCCTGGATGATGGAGAAGAGGACAAGGGAGTGTGCAAAGAAGGGCCAGTTGGGGAGAGAGGATCCGCAGAGGAAGATTCCTGATTGTCATCAGCCATAGTTAATTAATCTTACCTTGGCCACAATCCTGCGTTTACGGATAGCACACTCGCTGCTGTCAAGGGCTGAATGCTCAAGAGATTCACATTTAGCTTGTGTACAATTGAAACATTTCGGACTACTCTTCTTGTTAGGGCAGTTCTTCTGTTCATGATCCTCAGCACAGTGAGCACAGTGGGGCGAAGACCTGCAGGCATCCGCTTTATGGCCGAAATTTAAGCATTTGAAGCATTGGAGTATGGTGACATGGTCGGAGACCCAGCACGCTGTCCACCCAATGAAAATCCTGGGCTTATCCAGAAGTTTGTTTCTAATCTCCGCCGTCGTCTCAATCACTTGCGCCGAGAACTCACGGCCATTTGACGGGTACTTATATACCATTTTTATTTTTCCAGCATCCTCAGGTTCGAGGTTTTGGGAAACCAGGTTATCCAAAATCTCGGCACTCGGCATATTTGACGGGACACCTCTGATAATAAGTCTCGGATTCATCTTAGAATAATCCTTAAGTTCCAGGCCGCTTTCCCCGAGAGCCGAGTTGTTCTTAAGTTTTTCCATATCAACAGCAGTAGCTTCAATACGGATGGACTTATTTCCAGATTTAACCATTCTCAGAACGTTTAAATCAGCCTCAGCTGGCTTCACTGCCCTGAGTAAAGCAGAGCGTGTTTCCTCGGAGGATTGGAATTTATCGACCGCCTCAGGTTTGGGTCCAATGATGAAATTGGTCGTCTTCAGGAAAGGCACGTATGTCTTAGGAAGGATTTCGACATTTGATGTAGGTTCGCTGCTGGCTACAGAGGCATAGCTTTTGCGATTCATTTTTTGCAGTGACTCCTCAACGAGAGAACTAACCGCAGTTTTAAATGCCCCAGATCCTAGAGAATGACAATAAGGTTTGGTCAATGATGGCCTGGGTAGAATCCCGCGTTAGTATAGAGCTAGCGAGTTCGGAATAGGCAGATATTATAGTCCTGGTACATTTCTCATAATCCTCCAGAGTTCTCTCTATCTCATCCCTTTTAAGATTTGTGTCCCTGGAAGCCGAGATGAGGCTGAGGATATTGCTTTTATGACCTATGAGTGTATTCTGGATATCATCCAGCTTGCTTAGGGACAAAGGAAGTTCCTCGGTCGGAGGAACGTCCAATGACTCCTGTGAGGACAAATCAGGTGCTTCAATGGCCCCTTGGGGAACGACTAAACCGTCACAAAGGACCTTTTCGCCGGTATCGTTGACAATTTTATGGGTCTTGCGGCAGTTTGAATGGAAAGAGGAGAGACATTTCTGGCATTTCTTATAGGAGCTCTTGATAGTTTTTTTACAGGTCCCGCATTTGATAGTAAGCTGGTTCATTTTCAGTGTAGTATAATATGTTGAGGGTCATAGAGGGGACGAGTCAACAAAAATAAATAAGAATAAAACAAAAGTAATGAAAGGAGCAAGAGGGGAGGGGGAGGGCAGGCCAGGATGCACCGCAGCGGGCTATCCGGGTGACTGACAGGGAGATACGGCCCCTGGAGTAAAGGGAAATAAAATTTGGTCCAACAGGCAGATTTGTAATCGGAGAGAGAAAGAAGCCAATTTCAAGAGAGATTGCATTTACTTTGTATTAAGAACAAAAAGCAATCTTAAAAACTATGGGTCAGGTTTGAACAAAGTCAATGCTATTTTTGGCCTTGTTTTATGCCTAAAGAGCGTAAATATTTGGATGAAAACTGGATAGTCTTAGCCTTAAATCGCACTAAACCTTCAGTTTATCTCTGTATTTATTTTTCAAGAAAACTAAAGTTGAAAAAGTTCGTTTATTTTTATTATTATAAGTAGAGAGCGGAAAAGTCTCTTATTTTAGGGAAAAATTCGCCTTAAAAGTCTATTTTTTAGCCAAATGGTCGGCAAAAAGTTTGTTTTTGGCAAAAAAGTCGCTGTCAAGTTTAATAATTAATAATATGAAAAAGTAAAAGAAATACAGCCTTGAAGAACTGTAGAATTTTTTTTGATAACTCGGACAACTTGTATATAATTTTAATAATTTAAATAATTTTCGAGACCTATTCAATTGAATGAGAGATTCATGAATACCTCAATTCAGATTTGACTAAACACAACTACTCACCTATTTGTTAAATATAATTTTATATAATCGAACTGAAAAATACGATTGACAAATAATTATGAAATGAAAAAGAAATATGAACAGTTTATGCTGAGGAACTTTGACAGATGAAACAATTTAATCTATCCCTATTAGTTCTATTAATTATGTATTATTTGAGGTAATTTTAAGCAATAAAAGATTCTAAATAATAAATTTCTAGTTTTATTTGGATGCATAGGCAATCCGAAATATTTGCAAAATAAATTATTTTAATGTGGAAAGCAACAGCTGGTGTATTTTTCTCCGAAAACTTTATATATTAATTGATTTGGATACAAATCAATTGGAATAAATAGGGACCGGGTCTAAATGGCCTCGATGCCGAAAAAGACCATAAATAAATTTAAAAAAAAAAGAAAAAAAACTCAATGGCCTCAGCCGAAAATGCAAAAAAGCATATTACTGTATATTAAAAAATTTGAAAAAAAAGTCGGTCATAAAAGTCGCTTTTTCAAAAAGTCTCTGCCAGGTAAAAAAGCGCAAAAAAAGTCGCAAAAGTCGTTTTTAAAAATCTCAAAAACGTTTCTTTTTGTGAGATCAGTGAAGAAAATCTGGAAAAGTCCAAAATTGACAAAAGTCGAAAGACTCCGCCCTCTAATTATAAGTAATAATTTTTATCTTTCATTAGAAGGCCGCGGGCCAATTCCAATAAGCTCGCGGCCCACGGGTAGGGAACCGCTGACTTAGATAATTAAAATTTTTGTATTTAGTGCGTTTATTTTTTAGTTACTGACGAGATGCGCATTAATGCATTAAGATGAAAATTTTCATCTTTTCGGCATAGAGTCTTCATCAGAGTTATAGAATTAATTTTTTTTTTTTTTTTAAACACTCACTTTTTTCCCATTCAGACTCACATTCACAGTCTTTTCGGCAACTTAGGCCATATAAGACTTTTGCGATAACCGTTATTATGAATATATATCATAAGTCCTCTATTTCGGGGGTGAAATGCCGCTTCTCGCTCAACAACTCTCCTAATGGATAGTTTGGTTGCCTATCTACAGGCGACGCACAGAGTGTGGCGCGAGAACTTCCTTATTTTAAACAAAAAGTATTGGCGATATCATTTTAATTTTTTTTTTTTTTTAAACATAGTGATACATTTAAATTTTTTTTTTCATTGCCTTTTAAAAATGATATCTTGAAGAGGGCCACCGTTCTGATCAATATATTGAAATAGTCGAAATCTGAAATTTTGAATCAATATGGCCAGCATTTCCGTGTCGATCTTGGCGAAAGCATCACGAACAGTGGCGCAACCAGGGGGGGGTTTTTAGGGTTTTAACCCCCCCAGAAGAGAAAAAAATTCAAATTTCTATATATTATTACAAATTATTAGAAAAGAAAAAAAAATTGTATCCTTTTTATTATAAAAAAAATAATTTCTTAAAAATATGTTTATTTTATTTAAAAAAATTTTAACAAAAAGTGAATGTGCTTATTTTTCGTAAAGTATTAATATAAAATATGGAGTAGAGGTGGGGCAAAGTCCGCACGGGGCAAAGTCCGAATCCTCTCATTTTAAAATCCCCGGTAGACTTGGCGTTGTTCTAAACAACTTTGTTAGGTTGCTAACAACAAGAACAGATGATGATTCGAAATTCAATAACGTGTTTGAAGCCGATTGTTAACAATGAGCAAATTTATGTTTTTGTCACCTTCCATCTAATATTTATGGAAATTCTCATGGTTGCAACATGTACCAGCATGCACTTTTTCTAACTGTCTAATGTCTTTGATTGCAAGCTGATAACCCTAAATAAATATTTTAAAACCTTTTTTTTTCTCTACAGTTAACAATAAAAATTTTTTGTAACACTTCGATGAAAATAGCTAAATGGGGCAAAAGTCCGCGGCCTCGACGGGGTAAAAGGCCCAATGGATCTCCAATGGAACAAATGTCACCCAATGGTATTCGAGTTTCTAATACCCCTACCTAGTATTTTCTGGGTTCTAATACCCCTACCAAGTATTTTATCGGATTAATGAGCCTAGGGAAACGACCACGACCCGAAATGTTTATGCAGATTATGAACTTCAATCTTACTGGGGACTAATTGTTATAAGGCCTATTGTTGTATTTCTAATAAATAAAATAAATACATAAAACATACCTATACCTAATGTATTTCTTATTAAGTCTTTTTTATACCCCTGGTTCGTGACGGTTGTTCGCTGCAGGGGCAATTGTTTTACACCTAAGGACTTTTACCCGCTAGTAGGGACTTTTACCCCCTCGGTGGGGCAAAAGTCCGCAAATGAAAACTTTTGTTTAAATACCTCTCCTACTCTTATGCTACCGAATTGGAAACCAAAAAATTATGTAAGATGGCCAATTAACCAGGCTTTCAGGGGATGTTCCTATTTTTTATTGTATCTTTCATAGGAAGGTCAAAAAAATTCCCAAAGAAAAAACTGCGGACTTTTGCCCCACCTTACTCTATTATATTTATATATAAGAAATAAAAAAAAACTAATTTCTTTTTGTTATTTCTCCTAAAATCGTAAAAAACAAAAGACTAATATAAGTGTGTCTGGCTGGGTTCAATTTAAAGCATGAAGGAATTGAGCTATGAGGATTTGAAATTTTGTATTAAAGTTACACATCTCCCTGGACCGAGAAGGTCCGATGTCAACGGACCCGAGCCATTGGGGGGGGATGGCGGGGGCCGAAGACCCCATCTAGGCGCTCCGGCCGCCTAAGAGGCGATGGCGTACCGAGGGGAAAGCAGGTCCGCCCCCGCCCCGAGCCACGGCATAGGCCCCCACATATTTATAAGAAAAAAAAAAAAAATTTAATGAAAATTTCTCTTTGAGAGGCGCCGGGGCCCTTAGGGCTCAAGTAAAAATGGGAAAATTTAGATAAAAAAGAAAATTTAATGAACATTTCTCTTTTAGAGGCCCGGGGCCCTTAGGAATTAAGTAAAAACAAAATTTATTGAAAATTTCTCTTTGAAAATTTGAGACCCTCAGGGCACAAGTAAAAACAAAATTTAGTAGAAAATTTCTCTTTGAAAATTTGGAAAGGGCCCTTGGGGCTCAAGTAAAAATGGGAAAATTTAGATAAAAAAAACAAAATTTATTGAAAATTTCTCTTTGAAAAATTTTTGGGCCCTCAGGGCTCAAGTAAAACAAAATTTAATGAAAATTTCTCTTTGAGAGGCCCCGGGGCCCTTGGAGCAAGTAAAAATTGGAAAATTTAGATAAAAAAGAAAATTTATTGAAAATTTCTCTTTGAGAAAATGCCCTTAAGAATGCAAGAAGTAAAAATGGGGAAAATTTAGATAAAAAAAAAAACAAAATTTATTGAAAATTTCTCTTTAGAGGCCCCGGGGCCCTTGGGGCTCAAGGTAAAAATTGGGAAAATTTAGATAAAAAAAAGAAAATTTAATGAAAGCCCCCTTGGGGTTCAGGGATATACGGTATTTTAAAAATGTTTTGTGTATGGAGGAGAGGGATATTTAAAGATGACCACCCCAAAAAAAAAATTCAATATAAGGCCCCCTCTTCTATTCCGCCCCAGGCCCCCCAAAGTACCTCAGTACGCCTCTGCACGAAGGGGCTAAGCATCCTAGTCAAAACCCCCCAGGAGCAAATCCTGGTTGCGCCACTGATCACGAATATCCTTCTTCAGCAGATCCAGAGTTTTCAGACGAATGGTATACACCAAGGATATGAGATACTACTCATTAAAAAAATATCACAGTGTGATAAATCTGGCGATAGCGTTGACCATTTTCAAAACTAAAACGCTGAATGATTTAGGCAGTGGTTCCAAACTTTATGTTACCACGCCTCCCTTAAAAATGAGTCATCTTAGCTGGGGCCTCCCCCCACAACATTTTATAAAAAAATAAAATAAACAAAAATTTGACCCACGTCTCAAAAACGTTCGCCATCCCTGGCCTAAGGGGTCGTCCACATATTACGTAACGCATTAGGGGTACGGCTCTGGACAAAAACATTACTCAAATTTTAGTAAATAATAAATAAGTACAGTACGTATTGAAAGAGTACTCATTTATAAACTCACTGACTGTAAGAAATTAAAAGAATATTAAAAACTAGCCGCGCCGCCCGCCTTCGGCGGGCTCCGCGCTCTAGGCGGGGGCTTCGCCCCCCTGGACCCCCTCATCAGCTGGCTCGGCGCGCCTGCGGCGGACCCTCGCCTTTATTAATTATGAGAAACGGGCTGGCAGTCTAGACGCGGGGGCTACGCCCCCTGAACCCCCCATCAGCTGGCTCGGGCCCGCCTGCGGCGGACCCTCGCCTTTTCTTAATTATGAAAATAAAATTATTATTACTAACAACTAAGTATTCCAGTCCAGTGTCTGCTTGAGGATTTGTTTACATTAAAATAATACACAACTGCAAAGAATACTTAAATATTTCTCTATACATTTCCTATGGGAGAAATCGTAACTTTAGCAATTAATAACTCAAAAAGTTATAGGAATTTCGGGACCCGAGTATTTTTCCGGGACTCTCCATAACGTCCTTTATAAGACTGCAAAATTTCGTTTCAAAATTCCAACGGGAAGTTGGTCAAACAGAGCGTGACAGACGGACGGACAGACGGACGGACAGACGGACACACCGCAATTATTATATATAGATTTTCGTTAAGATCTATTAATTTTCATTGTTAATGAAAAAACGAATGCGTTCTACTGATTACAATTAAATGACTAACACAGTAAAGAAATATTAATGTAATCTTTTTTTTAAATTGTTTGCCGAACACTTTTTACTTTTTATCACCATGTCCTTCATTGTTTTTTTTTTTTTTTTCATTTTTATCTTCTCTCATGTGGTTTCCTTTATCAAATATTTAAAAGAACCGTAAGCTTAATTCAATTCCGCAAACCATTCCTTATTTAATTTTAGTAGATAGATAAATTTAATTAATATTTCTATCTATTCTTCTTTGTTTTTTATTAGAATTTGTTGACTTTGCTTACTCCGAGTTTGTATGTAATGTTATAGTTATGAATAAAAAAAAAAGTTTCAATTTAAAAAACAAATAAAAAAATATTCTATCTTGGAGTTTGATTAAGTTAAATTTTACATAGGATAATTAAATATTTTTAAAATCTATTCAAACTTTGTCTCAAGGGGGAGAAGAATGACGTAACGTGACTAAAAAAATCTCCATTAATGTTAAATAGAGGGGGGATTCATGAGTTTTTTACTTTCTCTTACCTCTATATATTTGTTAATATATAGAGAGAGAAAGTATTGGATTCATGTCAAAAATTCGATGTCAAGATTTTGATGGATATACACGTTTTGAGGTCCCCTGAATCTAAAAAAGTGGTTTCGCGACATGGTCTGTCTGTGTGCGTGTGTGTGGGTGTGTTCAATTTTAAGCATGAAGGAATTGAGCTACGAGGTTGAAATTTTATATTTAAGTTAGGAGCGGGAAAATAAGCATTTAAACAAAATTGGTCAAAAAGTACTAGTATTTTACTGATGTACAGTGAGGGTCAATATTAAGTCCCACCCAAGCGGTTTCTACTTGTGATTATTTCATTGTTTTAATAAAAGAAATGAAAATCTTTATTGGAAATTTTGGCATTGTAATCTTCTAAAGACAAATCTTTACTCTTGTACTTCATAGGAAAGATAGCAGAAATGGTTGCCAATATAAATATTTTTCTGTTTATAAATTTTACATTTTGAATTCAAATGTACCCTACAGTCGGAAACTAAATATATCTTAACACAAAAAATCTGGTGCGACCAGTCACACCAAATTTTTCTAGATTTGTTTGTCTAGATTTTTATTAAATACGAATAAAATATTCAAGCCGATAAACTTTTTCGTGCATGCCTCCCTAAACCTGCCACTATAGACACATGATTTGTAAGACGTTTTCACGTCAAAATGTTAGATAACATTATAAGTATTTAATTAAGTGGAACATAGAGGGCTCGTTCAGTTTTGATGTAAGATCGCTAAGTCGCTACATCCCAAGTTAACTTGTATTTAAAATTATTTTTTTCTATCATATTAATAGCTCAAATACCAAATAAAAAATCTGGTGTGACTGGCGCACAGCACACAACTTTCTCTTACCCTTCGGTAAGAGAAAGTTGCGCACTGTGCTGGTCACACCAGATTTTTTGTGTCGAGATATATTTAGTTTCCGATAGCACCTTAGTTTCAAACTTGGATTTTAAATGTTGACTGCTTGAAATAAACTATGGTTATTTTTAAAAATTTTAATCTCATATTTGGACATTTTATACACAATAGAGAATCGTAAATAAATACAAAATTTCATAAGAATTGGAAAAAAAAAATTTTAAATGCCTAAAAAGTTCTAAAGGGGACCCCCTTTTGAATCGAAATTAACATAAAAATCCCTATAGGAAATTAACATTAGGCCTATGAGAGAAGGCGGAGAGACAGGCGATAATGTTTGCAAGTGAGAGAGAGAGAGATATATATATGTTTTCTCCTAAGCAATTAAAGACACAAATAAATGGGAATTTAAATAATAATTGATTTTTAATCTAATAAAAAGAAAAAGATTTAAATTCCGTTACCATGGCAACCATTTCTATCTTTCCTATGAAGAACAAGAGTAAAGTGGTCTCCAGAAGATATCAACGGCAAAATGAGAATATACATTTTAAAGAGCATCTAAAAAATAATTGATTTTTGAATTTTAAAAAAAAATCCTTGGAGGGAATTTTGAGAAAATCGAAAAAAACTGAAAAAGTACATCAGTAAAGTACTAGTACTTTTTGGCCGATTTTGTTCAAAAGCTTATTTTGAGCGTGTGGGAAGGTCCCTAAGTTAAATATAAAATTTCAATCCGGTAGCTCAATTCCTTCATGCTAAAAGAACAAGAGTAAAGTGGTCTCCAGAAGATTTCAACGGCAAAATGAGAATATACATTTTAAAGAGCATCTAAAAAATAATTGATTTTTGAATTTTAAAAAAAATCCTTGGAGGGAATTTTGAGAAAATCGAAAAAAACTGAAAAAGTACATCAGTAAAGTACTAGTACTTTTTGGCCGATTTTGTTCAAAAGCTTATTTTGAGCGTGTGGGAAGGTCCCTAAGTTAAATATAAAATTTCAATCCGGTAGCTCAATTCCTTCATGCTAAAAGAACAAGAGTAAAGTGGTCTCCAGAAGATATCAACGGCAAAATGAGAATATACATTTTAAAGAGCATCTAAAAAATAATTGATTTTTGAATTTTAAAAAAAAAATCCTTGGAGGGAATTTTGAGAAAATCGAAAAAAACTGAAAAAGTACATCAGTAAAGTACTAGTACTTTTTGGCCGATTTTGTTCAAAAGCTTATTTTGAGCGTGTGGGAAGGTCCCTAAGTTAAATATAAAATTTCAATCCGGTAGCTCAATTCCTTCATGCTAAAAGAACAAGAGTAAAGTGGTCTCCAGAAGATTTCAACGGCAAAATGAGAATATACATTTTAAAGAGCATCTAAAAAATAATTGATTTTTGAATTTTAAAAAAAATCCTTGGAGGGAATTTTGAGAAAATCGAAAAAAACTGAAAAAGTACATCAGTAAAGTACTAGTACTTTTTGGCCGATTTTGTTCAAAAGCTTATTTTGAGCGTGTGGGAAGGTCCCTAAGTTAAATATAAAATTTCAATCCGGTAGCTCAATTCCTTCATGCTAAAAGAACAAGAGTAAAGTGGTCTCCAGAAGATATCAACGGCAAAATGAGAATATACATTTTAAAGAGCATCTAAAAAATAATTGATTTTTGAATTTTAAAAAAAATCCTTGGAGGGAATTTTGAGAAAATCGAAAAAAACTGAAAAAGTACATCAGTAAAGTACTAGTACTTTTTGGCCGATTTTGTTCAAAAGCTTATTTTGAGCGTGTGGGAAGGTACCTAAGTTAAATATAAAATTTCAATCCGGTAGCTCAATTCCTTCATGCTAAAAATCTGTCCACACATACATACATACACACAGACCAATTTGCGGGACCCACTTTTTTGGACTCAGGGGACCTCAAAACATGTATATCCATCAAAATCTCGACATCGAATTTTTGACATGATCGCAATACTTTCTCTCTCTATATATTTCATATATAGGCTAAGAGAAAGTAAAAATTTAATTCCCTTAAAATATTGTTACCATATGATTACTTTAAAATTTATTACTAATAATTTTTATGAGTTCGTCTTCAATTCAATAATTCAAAACGCAAAATTTTATTTTATTTTATACGTGTATAATATCTATAATAATAATAGATAACAAAAACTTTAGTTGTCACGATTTCCAGGTCGTCAAACTTTCATGTTCTACAAAAATATTCGCAAAGGGTTGAAAATAAGCACGTAATAAAATAATAAATTTGATTTAGAATGAATAAAATGAATAAATTTATTATTATAACGTTATATTCTAATCTATTTTAATTCTTTGTAGGATAAAATTTTCAGTGACATTCGTTTTTTTATTTGAGAAAGAGATCTTATTATTATGTCTTTTTTTAGGGTAAATTTACCGAATTAAAGGGAAATATTAAAAAAAAAATTTGATTAGGAACGACATCAGAGCTTGTCGAGCAGGATTGCATTTCTAAAATACTTCTGTAGTATTAAACATCATTTGTTAGAGTTAAATTATTTAAAATATAAACTCTCTAACCCCTACTGATCCAAAAGAAGTAATAAATATTTCCCCGAATAAAATTCTAATAACCTTTTTGCTATATTTTTTATTTTTTCATTAACTCTCTCTTTAAGCAAAAAAAAAGCCACAAAAATATTTATTCTCGACAAGCTGCTGTTAATAACGGAAATAATAAAAACCAGGATATTTTAAAATATTTAAAAAAATCCGAGATTTTTTTTTTAAGAGTTTATTTTATGAGAAGCTGGCAATGATATAGAAAAAGAGAATAAAAGGAAAAGAGCATGCATCCCTATTAGAGATCATAACTCTTTTTATGATCGTTTTAGATTCAAATCGAAAAAATTTATTACAATATTCTAATGTAATTTTATCTATGATTTCCTAAATACCAATGTATATTTAAAATCACAGTTCAAAAATCTCCCTAAGAGGATTATAGAGTTAGGTGCATAATAAATACGAATTAAAAATTAAGTGAAATGAAAATGAAACAAATAGAGAGAGAGAGACGCACCTTGATGAAAATATGTAAATTTAAATTCCGCTCGCAGAATGTTAACATGCACCAACCTTATCACTCTGATAAGGGAGGTGTAATAAAACTGCTCAAGGGAAGAGCGAAATCTGCATACAAACCGCCTGCGTATATAATAATTAATGTTCTAATTTAAATTAAATTAGGGGCGAGAATTTTAAATTGTAAGAATCAAGTTGGACATCGTTACGAATCGAGAAGCAAAAGAGAAATGTAGAAAAAAAAGGATGGAGAGATGGAGCTCAGCCAATTCCAAATCCGTACAGATTTATAAGCTTGTTATCCATCCAAAAGCATCGAATCGAAAATTCGAACATCGGATTGTGGATAAAGTCAGAAAAGGAAGCGAAGTAAATTTTAGAATAATAATCAGCCTATGAGCCGACAACATAAAAGCTAATTAGAAAGAATGATAGAAATCATAATCCTATTTTATTCAATTCTCTGACAAGAACAAGATCGTTGCTGTAAAGTAATGCTTGGATTGGTGGCCCATAGAAACAAGCGTGCGGAATGACTCCCCGTAGCCATCGGTATTAATAATAATAAAACTATGTAAATATAACTTCAGTGTAGAAAGGTGACAAAGTGCGGAAAAAAAATAATTAAAAAATTATTCTATTTATTACCTATTCTAATAAAAGCAGTAGCCAGAAAAATTTTTTCGAAAACAAGCCGGGTGACCCCCATCCCCAAATATTAAATTTTAAATAATACAATTTTTTTTTGTTATTTCTAAAAGTGTTTAAAATTTTAGCACTGAACTTATATCAGGTCTATTCTCTAAAAACATACATTAAAATTTAATATCTTAAATTGGTTATTAAAAAGTAAAGAAATAACACCAGCGTTAAAAAATGATATTCTCAGAAACCAGGTTTTAACAGCAGGGCCTGGAAAGCTCCATTTTTCTCAAATTTTCTTGGGGCAGGGAGCTTTCTGGAGGGGGGGCAGCCCCCCCGGCACCTCCTAGTTACGCCCATGTATTTGAAAGTTCAGTTTTGAAATGTGTTGCTTTTATCTCAAAGATGTCAAAATCATAACCATATTTTTTGGTTAAACACGCCATTTTTATGCACTAAACACGACGTTAAAAATATGAAGACACCCCCGGGACATGACATTAATTTTTAACACTTTTGTTGTTAACCCTTTGGTGTTAAAGTTTTTGCTTACAGAATAGCAATTTGAGACAAGGAGGTGTTAAAATGAATTAGCGCTGATTTCAGATGTTAAAAGTTAACGTTTTTGTTTAGAGAATAGACCTGTAAGTTACGTCTGTCTATATTTTTTAGGAAGGAAGTTTCTGGATCACGATAACCTCCTCTCTACTCTGGTTACTGTCTGTAATAAGGAGTTTGAAAGTATTTCATAAAAAAAAAAGCTTAGGACCAGCATGGAGACAATAAGAAGTGCCGATCCCGAAATTAGGCCTTTATTTTCGAATAAACTTGAAATGAAATCCTCTTTTAAATTGTTATAAAATATGTTTCCTGTATAAATAATATACTTTTTTTTTTATTATGATGATATGATTGAAAGAACCAATATTGTAAAATTATCTTGCCTATTGATCCCACCCACTGTGTATGGCGCTAAAGAGATAATTTTATATTAATAAAAATAAATAAATTCAAGCCTTTTAAATGATCAAAGAGTTTTTATTAAACAAAAAAGAGCTTTTATCTGTCTCATTTAATTTATGAAATAGAAGATGATTTATTAATTGAAATAAAAATTAATTTATGTATGGTATTTGTTTTTTTTTTTTTTATGTATATAAATATTAAAAAATAATATAAATTTATAATTGAAAATGTATGAAGTTTTTTTGTATATAATATATCAATGATATTCATAATTATAAAAAATATATATATCATGACTATTTGCTGGTAATCAAATGCTAATGAATGGATAGATTTATGGTTACGAAAAAAATTAAAGCTTAAAAAGATGAATGATACTTATTTATAATTAAAAAAAAAATTTTAACAAATATTTCTATGATTATTATAAAATATTACTCGAGAAATAAGAAATTAGAAGAAAATACTAGCAATTTTCTAGTCCCCCCCCCCCGCTTTCCCTTCGAATAAAATTTCTTATACAAAATTCATATCATTTTACCTTTTTTAGTAAATGTTTCCTCGTGATTCAAATAATTATTCCATTTTTCCCTGATGTGAAAATCATTCGACTTTTTTTTTTTCAAAAAATTTTATAAATTCAACTTTGAATTGTTATGTCACACTTGTTAGAGAAAGCCCCGGGTCCCTCCTGTAACAATTAGTAACTAAATTTTTCCGCCTTGCGAAAAAATTTAGTTTCGTCAAAAAAAATTTTTCTGCAGGAAAATATTTGAGTTCGGGCTCCCCCCCTCCCCCTATATTCGCCCCTGATATAGTAAAAAAATTTCAAACATTAATTAATTTAATATCAAGGTGGACTATACTATTTAAAATAAGAAAAAG
>JAKCPI010000817.1:0-11326 GCA_023213315.1 Euborellia annulipes
AAGTGGCGTCTTCACATTGGCCCAGTGATTTGAATGCACCGCGCGGTGTCGAATTTATTTTCGACACCAATGTGAGGACTCCACTTGGCCCGCCTGGTGATTGGTCCCATCGACGTCGAATGGGATTCGACAATTGTATTTAAACAATTTAATAGCAGCATTTGTAAATTTAAATAGAATTGCAATGGTAAAAGATGCTTTTAAATAGGAAAGGGAAAATTTTGAACATATAGTAGAGATAGTCAGAAGAGGGATAGCTAAGACCCTGAAAGGAGATTGGTTGAAATGTTTCGTTTGACGTGTACTGAGACCTGAACATTACTGAAGAGGGATCAAGAAATGATTGAGGCTTTAGGAGGATGCTAAACATCAAGTGGTTAGACAAGATGAGCAATGAGGAGATTTGGAGAAATAAAGAAGAATTCTTAATCAATTAGGAAAGAGAAACTGAATGAAGGTATGGAGGAGAGGAAGAAAAAAGAAGTATTCTTTGATGAATGTTGTCTTATTTTACAACAATTTCTACTCCCCGGTGTTATATACAAAAATAAAGATTTTAAACGATAATCAAAATATAAAATTCATTACTTTGTGGGAAAAGGAAGTTACGAGATGCACTGTAGACTGTAGGTATTTGCAGAGCAGAAGAAAAAAAAAAAAAAGAAACTTTTCATTCGTATTTTTAGTAAGGACTGAAGATGGCTCTTATATTAAAAGAACCGAAACGTCTCCGAGATTAGAACCAGCAAACAGTCTTTTTTATTGAATGCTCCTGCCTATAATTATCCATTTACATAACAGTCACTACTTTGGAATAAACTTTTCATTCTTTTGTGCAGGATCAATCATTACTGACAAGTGACTTGCGCAATTTATTCACTTTCGGCCCACTTAGTGGCAATCATCTTAAAAAATAATATATTATTTAAAGATGGTTTTAAGTATGAGAATTATACTACATTCATTTAGTTGAAATTAAATTATAATACTTGTTTATGTAAAAAATCATATCCCTTCATAAGTGGATGGCGAGCACGAGTTTCCCGAGCTAAGGCTGGCATTTCATCCTCTCCTTTATGTAGGTCTTTTTTCCCTTTTCCATATCAAGCGTCAGTCTCTGCTTGCTTATTTCTTTATAAATTAATTTTGCTGACCCCATAGGGATAAGGCCAAGATAGAAGAAGAAGAAGAGTGACAGTTCTTATTAACATAAGAAAGAATTTACTTATCATATCGCCTGCTGAGAATCATAGTGGCGAAAGTCCGAAATTCAACAATTGGAGAAAAGGCGTTTGAAAGTTTTATAGACATATGTAGCATATATATAGCAAAGAATGGAAATATCTTTTCGCCACTTTGGCACACAAAAGAGAAGACCTTTTAACAACGTTTGCTAGGCTTAACTCACTTTCGCCACTCAGCATTCTCAGCAGGCGATATGTTTGCATATATATATATTAGTATGTTACGCCGAATTGATGAAATTGCTTATTTCATGAAATAGGCAAAATTTAACTTACTTTGAAACTTAACATGAAACCTTAGGATCAAAGTTAAGTTAGAAAATAAAATAAAAAAAAGATTTTTAAAAAAATGCTTTTATTTTAATTGAACTAAAAAGAGAGAAATAAGAAAGAAATAATTTAATTGTTCTTGTTAAAATTTTTTAATATTTGACTTAAAATAAAAGCCTGGGGCGCTTCGAAGTGATTCCGAGGCTCGCGCCCCACGCTTTTATTTTAAGTCATAAATATTAAAAAATTTTAACAAGAACAATTAAATTATTTCTTTCTTATTTCTCTTTTTAGTTCAATTTAAATAAAAGCATTTTTTTAAAAATCTTTTTTTTATTTTATTTTTATTTTAAGCTTTTTTAGTCTTTTAGTCTTATCAAAAATCATCAATATGATAAAGTACCACATTAGTTTGGCCTGTATTGATTTGGTTCAATTGAAAAATTATTCATTATCATAAAAAAATGACTCGTAAATATCAAAATTCAAAACTATAGTTAATGAATAGGGCCTTATTTGCGAAGGGTTTCAAATAAAGTACCACATTAGTTTGGTCTATTTTGATCAAAACCACCATATAGTGGCGTCATCAAAAATGACTCTTAAGTATTACATTTCACACCTCTAGCCCATCGGGAAGTCTTTTGAAATTACATTAATTCACGAAGGGTTTCAAATAAAGTACCACATTAGTTTGGTCCATTTTGGTAAAACCAAACTCACAATTTGCGTCATCAAAAATGACTCTTAAATATCAAATTTCACACCTCTAGCTCATCGGGAAGTGTCCTTAACAAAGCCATAAAGTTGGTGACCTTGAAAGAGTAAGTTAAATAAAAGCATTTAATAATTTTCTAAAAAGTAATATAGCTATACGTTGAATATATTGCTCTATTTCTGTTGCCATTGTCAATTTGAGGTAAGATAGTTGAAGAAAGCGAACAGATTTTTATTTATCAGAATATTTATTTAATCTAATGGCCATTAGATTAAATAAATATTCTGATAAATAAAAATCTGTTCGCTTTCTTCAACTATCTTACTTCAAATTAATATAGCTATATACAAACATATGATAAGTTAATTGTTTTTGACATTTAGAAGAATTGTCACTAAAAAGTCCAAATTTCGTTTTTTTATTATGATTTTTTTACACAAACAAAGTTTATAATTTAAATTCAACTATATGAATGTAGTATATAATTCTCATATTTAAAAAGATCATTAATAATGAAATATTTTTGTAGACCAAATGATGGCCCTAGACTGGGACTAAACTGAATAAATTGCGCAAGTCAGTTGTCAGTAGTGATTGATGCTGCAAAAAAAAAAAAAAATACTTTGCAAAATACCCACCGTGCATCTCATAACTTCCTTTTCCCATGAAGTATTGAAAAGAAATAAAATTCATTTACCTAAGGCGATGAAATTATCCTTATGAATTAAATTTTTTTGAATTTTCTATATTCCTTATACAGCTGATTATCCAAAAATTGACATTTTCAATAAACGCCTCTTGTGAGCATTGTTTAACAAATTTAGAAAGGATAAATATTCCTTTCAACCTAAAAAAAAAATATATTTTTTTATTATAAACTCCATTTAAAGATTTGTAGTTTGCATGCAATCTCTTGTATCAAGTATTTTTAGATTATACAACGTTGTCAAACTAAAACAGATTAATTTTAAATTTTTCCTCCAAAATATATATATTAAGAAAAAAACCAATCCACTATATGAGGAGTTGAATTGAGAGCATTGCTCGAGTTCAACGAAATAAAAAACTATTTTTATAGTATCCCTGCATACAAGTTCAAATATGTACCGAAAAGCAATAAGGAAAGTTAATTAAAAGCTTGTCAAATTTTTATTTTTGATCATACAGAGTTGAAAATAAACTTAATATAGAGTGTAAAACAAGAAATCGAGATGCTTTGGATCAATTATATTGTCCTATTAAAACACATGGGGTTCACTTAATTGTTAGTTCATTATATATATATATATATTAGAGTGA
Source organism: Euborellia annulipes (assembly GCA_023213315.1). Classification (NCBI taxonomy): domain Eukaryota; kingdom Metazoa; phylum Arthropoda; class Insecta; order Dermaptera; family Anisolabididae; genus Euborellia; species Euborellia annulipes. Next base: position 3,532 of record JAKCPI010000817.1, read on the forward strand.
GTTGGATAGCTGAGTAGATCTTGATGTAAGGAAGCATGAAAAGAGTGATTGCAGCTAAGTTTATTTCGTTTATTAATCACTTCAAGCCGACGTTTCGGTCAGATATACGACCATCATCAGGGCTACAATCAATAATAGAAAGGAAAGTGTGAGTTTACAGTCAAAAGGAATTTTTGTTTTCTATTACATGCGCATATGCGTCAAATGATAACAAAATTGACAAATAATTATAATAAAATCATGATAAAATTAAGAAACATAAGTTAACAAAGGTTGTATTTAAGTTAAATACAAGGTATATAAAAATAAAAAATATATAATATATAACAACCTGAAACGTGTCAACAAAATTCCTCAAAATGTTATTGCCATTTTATAAGGATTAACAGGCTATGCGAGTCAAGATTAGATCGACACGAGCTCTCTATGAAACAAATTTATATATATTTTATAAATTTATATAATAATAATCTTCTTTATATATATAATTCTTCTGTACGTGTGTATGTGACTGAACTCCTCCTAAACGACTGAACCAATTATGATGAAATTTTCTGTGTATGTTTGTGAGACTCCCGGACAGGTTTTGTTTCACAAATAACAATAAGTTAATGAGTAATTAACCGTTAAAATAAGAAAAAAATAAAAATTAGGAGAAATAGTTGCCATGGTAACAAAATATAAATATTTACCCATGTTTACGATTTTTTTTTTATTTATTTACATTTTGAATTCTAAAATATCGGCGTAAATTTTTTGTCTGTGTACCGGGAGAGTCCCAGAAAGGATATGATTCACAAAAAATCTTAAATTCATGAATAATTAACCGTTAAAATAATCTATATATTATAAAAATGAATTGGGAAAAATGTTTATATGTACCGGTATGTATATGTTTTATAGAAATCCATGAAGGCGAGCAAGGGGGGTCCAGGGGCGCAGCCCCCTGGCTAGGCGTAAAGCCCCGCCGAAGGCGGGGCTTTGCGTCTAGTATATATATAATAATTTATATTATATAAATTTGTTTCATAGAGAGCTCGTGTCAATCTGAATTTTATCATGATTTTATTATATTTGTCAATTTTGTTATCATTATCATTTGACACATGTGATGTAAGAAAACAAAAATTATTTTTGACTGTAAACTCACACACTCTTTTCTGTTATTGATTGTAGCCCTGATGATAGTCGTATATCTGACCGAAATGTCAGCTTGAAGTGATTAATAAACGAAATAAACTTGGCTGCAATCGCTCTTTTCTTTCTTCATATATATATATATACATAGGTCAATAGCTTATGGTGATTATTGAATATTCTGAATTTAATGACCAAACTTGAGAATGGAATAAAATCATTTTTATTAGTAACAAGAGCTACTTTCTTTTTCATCTGCTAAACATTTACACTTTTTTTCCCATTCACACAGTCTTTTCGGCAACTTTGGCCATTTAAGACTTAAACGATACTCATAATTTATTAATATATATTTATTGGGGTCTTATTTAAGCCTTTTGGTATCCAAATGGCGAGAAAAATTTAGATGAATATTGATCATATAAAATGCATACAATACATAAGCTTTGATATATATATATATGAAGGGGTGAGAAGCCAGGTACAAGTGACAAAAACTGAATTTTGAGAAATCTAAGTTTAAAGTTAAATTGTTATATTTAAATTCCAAGCACAATTAAATATATCTATCGCTATATCTCAGCACCTGTTGGAGCTGAACTTAAATTCCTTGGCCACTAACATTTTGTTGCATTGAGCATGTTTTCTGCAAATAACTCAGTTTTAACACATATGTCTCTTGTACCCCTTGGCTTCTCACCCCTTCATATATTGATGGCGCCAAAGAATATATATATCTCCATCATGTCACTGCCAAGTGGATTAGGATTATATTATATTATGATTATGATTGTTGTAATCACATTTTATACTAATTAAACACGTTGTTATCCAGACATAATTATCTTATTTAACATAATATAATAAAAAGAATGAATACAATAAGGTATTATTTCAATAAGAAGGAATTCTATATATAAAATATCGTTCAAAGGAGGAAACAAGTTATACTCTTTGATTTTTACCTGGTTGATGACTTATTCAATTGTTCATGTATAAACGAGAGCATATTACTTTCTGAAGATTTTTTCTAAAAAAAATAAATAAATAAGTAAATAAAATAATCATTGTTGAAAAATTTTTCAATGCGTAAACAACGAAAATTTATTTAAGTATATTTAATATTATAAAAGTGGTAAATTTTAACTATTTTGAAAGTAGAATAGTATGAAATTAATTTATTATATCGTATTAATAAAAGAAATAAAGTGATAATTAGTGAAATTCGAGAAAATTAAAAACTTTTATTTATAACCTATAAACAATCCTAAATTCCCTTTCCCTTTGAGAAATTTATTACTACTCCAAGTGAAAAGGGACTTGCAAAAATACCCTCCCCCCCTAAAAGGGGTGTGGAGGTGTTTCCAAAATGCCTTCTGACGAGGACTCGATATTTGAAGATGAACCAGAAGAAGGGGACCCGGACCACAACCAGGGCTCATCGCTTAACTCAGATAAGCAAAATAAAATTTCTCCTATCTTAGTAGTTAAATTAAAAAATAATAAAGAAAAGGATAAGTCTGTTTCATACGCTATTGACACAAAAGTAAAATATTTCACTGATAATGATTTAGGACCGTTTTATATACATATTGAGGCTAGAAGAAATAATGAGACAACTAGCAGTAACATTGGCAATTTGCACCCAATGTCCTTGGGAAGATTAATTAAAAACAAATGTCCCGATGAAATAAAGAGACATATTTTAAATATTAGCAGTAGGGGCAGCAATAGAATTAAAATAGAATTTCAAAACTCTAAATCGGCCAATGCATTTATCTTAAATCCTCCTTTTCCTAAAACAATATATAATGTTTATATTCCTCAACACCTTGTAACCCGTATTGGAGTTATAAAGAATGTTGATTTCGATATTGATGAAGATTATTTGAACAGGGAAATAGAATGTGATTCGACAACAATAATCTCAGCTAAAAGGCTGACTAGATTAAAAAGAGATCAACAAGGAAAAATTGTTAGGGATGAGTTTGGTGAAGTTGTAAAAATTCCTTCTTCATCCGTTCTTGTAACTTTCAGAGGCAACTATCTGCCTAATTATATTAAGCTTGATTATAATAGATGCCAAGTATACCCATTTATAAGTAAAGTAGTGCAATGCAACAAATGTCTCCTTTATGGACATGTTGCTAATCTATGTCGAAGAAATAATGGCCCTAGGTGCGCCAAATGTGCCAAAGATCATGAAACAAAGAATTGTCCTAGTGAGGACCCGCCAAAATGCATTTTTTGTGAGAATCCGCAATTTCCTCACCTTTCAACGGATAGAAAATGTCCAAGATTTCTTACCGAAAAAAAAATAAAAGAACAAATGGCAAATAAAAATCAATCCTACAAAGTTGCCAAAGACACTATCTGCAAAAAGTCATACTATGATGTGCTAGTTAATGAATCCGACTTTCCCCTTTTAGATTCAAACCCAAAGGAGGCTACTAGCTCTTTTAATAAAAATACTATTGAACGCAATGTAAACAAGAGAACATTTGGAAAACGCAGACGGGCAGATAATTCTGCAAACAATACGCATAATAATAAAACAAGTAAACCGAGCCCGCCCAGTTCTCAAATCCAACTAATAGCTAAGAATGAAACTCCTTCAACGTCTAAATATGTTTCACAAAATAACACTATACCTAACAATGACAAAATTGCATATACTCAAACAAATAATATGAACTTGAATCTTATGGATAAAGAAATAGAAAGAGTCTTTAATATAGTAAATTATATTTCTGAATATAAAAACTTTAATAATGTGGTATCAGGTGAACAAATTAAAGATATTATTAAAAATTTGTTAGTAGATCAATACACTCAAAATGGAGAACAACCTCAAGATAGTACAATGGAATTGTAGGTCCATTTTGAGTAATAGAATTGAATTTGAGAATAAAATAAAAAACGAGAATATTGATATAATTTTATTAGCGGAGACCTGGCTTAAACCAGATATCTATTTTAAAATTAACGGATATAATATTATCCGAAAGGATAGAAATTCTAGAGGAGGAGGTGTTGCTATTATCTTAAAAAAGTCGATAAATTATACATGCCTGAATTCTATAAATAATATATCATATTTTGACTTTGAGATATGTGCTATTAAAATAAAATTAGCTAATCAACAATTTTTAAACATAGTCTCTCTGTATTGTCCACCAACAATAATTATAACTGAAAATGATTGGGATAATATATTCAATAAACTAGATGGTGAATCATTGTTTGGAGGCGATTTTAACGCGAAATCGCCTGCATGGGGATGTCGAACCTCCGATTTAGCCGGAAATGCACTGCTTGATGTCATTGAAAAAAATGACCTAACAATGTTAAACGATGGGACACCCACTACTTGGAGTACACCTTACAGAACTTCATCTGCTATAGATATAACTTTTGCAACACCTATTATTGCAAATGATATAATTTGGGAAGTAGATGAAACTCATCTTGGGAGCGATCATCTACCAATCTATATGACTCTCAGTATTAATATGCAACCAGCCGATGAAACACAATCTTTTATCCCTAAGTGGAAAATTGAGCAAGCAGACTGGATAAAATATCAAGAATACATCAAACATCACCTTCCAATTTTAGAAACAAACATTATTGAAAAATATAATTTATTCATCAACTTAATAAACCGAGCTGCCGGGAAAAGTATACCCAAAACTAAGCCTAAAAAGAATAAGGGTTCTAGCCCACCCTGGTGGGATTCGGAATGTACCAAACTCATTCAAATTAAAAACAGAGAATTCAAAGCGTTCAAAAGAAATATTAATATGAATACATTTGAACAATTTAAAAAAATTTCAAATCACACAAAGAATAAATTAAAAGAAAAGAAAAAATTAGGCTGGAAAAGATTTTGTGAAAATCTTAATAAAAATACTCCCCACTCGGCAATTTGGAAAAATATAAGAAAGTTAAAAAACTTATCAATAAATAATTCCAACATAGATCCAGATGCTATGCCCGGCTTTCTAGACAAATTGTCCATCCCTTATGTCCCAAACAAAGTCTCGCTATCAAATAATATTACTAATAATTTTTTAGATAAAGATTTCTCAATTCAAGAACTAGAATTTGGCCTGAAATGTAAAAAAGATAGCTCTCCAGGATATGATGGTATATTCTACTCTATGGTCACAAACTTACCTCTAGAAGCTAAACTTACATTATTAGAGCTATTTAATGAAATGGCTAACAATGCACTTTTCCCGGAAAATTGGTCAACTCAACTTATAATCCCGGTAGTGAAACCAAACAAAAATCCTTCTTCTTCAGACTCTTACCGCCCAATTGCATTGTCATCCTGTATTGAGAAATTATTTGAGATCATTATAAAAAACAGATTAGATTGGTGGCTAGAATCAAATATGCTAATCCAAAGTTCTCAAAATGGATTCAGAAAAGAAAAAAGTTGTCTAGATAATTTGGCAATTTTAACTTCAGATATATATCTGTCTCAGTTTAATAAAGAAAGCCTTACAGCTGTATTCCTAGACATTTCTTCCGCTTTTGATAAAGTTCTAATAGAGAATCTAGGCATGAAAATGCTCAATATTGGCATTTCATCCAAAATAACAAACTGTGTTTTAAAATTATACTCTGAAAGAAGAATTTATTTAAGGCATAATGGGAAATTATTAGGTCCTAGAGTGATTTATAGAGGCCTCCCTCAAGGAGCAATCTTGTCCCCTCTATTATTCAACATTTATACTAAAGAAATACAGCATGTTGTGGGTCCTTTGGTTAAGATTATCCAATATTGTGATGATATAGTACTATATAAATCATCTCCGGATATAGAAAATAATTCAAGACTTTTAACTAATTCTCTCAATCGACTCATACTCTGGATGGAAAAAAATGGACTTCAAATCTCCACGGAGAAATCCAAGGGTGTTATATTTTCGCGCAAAAGAAATATTTCCACGTTCCAAACAATATCAACAACTATCTCTCCCATAAAGATATATGATGAAATTAAATTCTTGGGTCTAATCCTGGATCGAAAGTTAATTTGGAAGAGCCATATTAATTACATAAATAAAAAATGTGAATCTGGCCTGAACATTTTGAGAATGGTAACCGGAACTTGGTGGGGTGCTGACCCGACTACTGCTCTTAATATTTACAAAACAATCATAAGATCACAGATTGATTATGGAAATTTCATATATGGAGGAGCTTCTAAGATTCACTTAAATAAACTGAATTTAATACAGTATAGGGCACTGAGACAAGCTATGGGAATGATGAAATCAACTCCTACTAACGCTATGCTGGTGGAAGGGAGTGAACTGCCTCTACAAAATAGAACAAATCTCTTAGGCACCAAATTTCTTTTAAAGCGATATTCAATAAGAACAAATCATACTATTCAGAGTTTGTTAAAAATTACCAACTCTTACTTTTCTAAGAATGCCTTGAACAAAGCACCTATACTAATAAGGTTTTTAGACAATATCAAAAACAATTACCCGGACTTAAACAAAACCGAATTGAATCTTATATATAGTTTTGAATATGATACATTATTCTCATTCCCGGAACTCGAACACAATTCTCTCAGTAAAAATAATAACCATAATAGTGTAATTTTTAATGACCTAATAAACTCATATTATTACGAATACACAACTATTTTTACGGACGGATCAAAAGATAATAGTTCAACGGGATGCGCATTTTATATTCCCAAACACAGTTATAGTGAAAAATTTTGCCTCCCTCCAATCTCATCAATATTCACGGCTGAAGCAACAGCTGTAGACAAGGCGCTAGATTATGCATTGAAGAATCAAAATACAAATAAATGGTTAATATGTACCGATTCAAAAAGCCTAATTACATCACTATCATCCCCTCCATATAAAAAAATTGGCTTCTTAGGATTTTCAATCCTGGATAAAATAAGAATATGTCGTTCACAAGGTGTAATAGTTAAATTCATGTGGATTCCTGGACATTGTGGAATTGGAGGTAATGTTATAGTGGACCTTCTAGCTAAGGATGCTGCTAAATCCCAAAACTGGACTAACATGTCAACTCAATGGCAAGATAATTGGAATAAAATAAAAAAGGAGAATAAACTAGATTGCCAAAAGGAATGGGAAAGAACATCAGAAACCAAGGGCAGATACTTCTATAAATTAAATCCGATTGCGAAACAAAAGCCCTGGTTCGACTCAAAGAAAATACCCAGAAAATTTATAACTTCCATATGTCGCCTAAGAATGGGACATCTAATTTGTCCTTCGCACCTCTATCGCATTGGGGTTTATGAGACTCCATCATGCCCCTGTGGTGAGCCTTATGCGGATGCCAACCATCTGATATTAGGATGCGCCAACTATGCGGAATACACTCAAGATCTATACAATGACTTAGCCCAAATTTGTAATTTTCCAACTTGTATTGAAGAAATTTTATGTGAAGAAAACTTTCCCGAAAAAACTTTAAAACCATTAATTAAATTTATAAAGAACTCTGGACAATTATTTTAAATAATTTTTTTTTTTTTTTTTTTTTTGATAAATCTTAAACATAATTGTTGTATGTACATATATTATATATAATCTTGTATATTTTTGCTTGCTGTATGGTAACATATACCTGAGGCAATAATAAA
>JAKCPI010000818.1:0-23598 GCA_023213315.1 Euborellia annulipes
TAGGCAAAAGTTCATTCATTCGTGATACAGGAAATCATTTTGGTAGTCATGCCCTTGAGTAATGGTACATACCTTAATAAACAAGAGTTTGAAAGTACAACTTATTTGACTAATTTTTTAACTTTTTTATTATTTTATTAATCTTTTTTTTTATTCGATCCCTGAAACAGAAAATATGGCGAATAAATTTGAAATCGTTTCTCTGCATCGTTGGTATTGTGCAAGTTTCATGATCTCATTTGGATTATTCGAACATATTCGTGATAAAAGATTTGACTTCTGACAAATTAATCTTTACTTGACCACATTTTTGGTTTCGATAACGTGCTTGTACATGTACTATCAACGGGAATCCTCTTGCAAGGCTTATGGATAGCTATCAAGAATATTTTGAACTTGCAGAACAAATTTCTAGACAAGGCAGCCTGGGAACGACATACAAGTTTGTAAAAATAAATAAATAAATAAAAATAGAACAAATATTTATAATTATTTTATTTTTTTTTTTTTAGAATTATGGGAAACACGGAGTTGGAAATTACATATCATCTGGTTAAGTTTGGTAGTGATGTACGCCGTTTTTTATGTCATCATTCGAATAGCGATCGTCTTCATATCATCTAACAACTAAATCGAACGCAGGTATTTTGAGAAATATTTGAGGTGATTTATGATCTCTTTTAGATTATCTCCTCACTATTCGTATTAAGATTGCACCGGCAAGCGCGCTGCAAGCATGTCGCACAGTGGTTCCTCTTGGCTTCAAAAAGTGGCCACGTCTGAAAAAAAAAAGAAAACGAAAGTCAACCTAATTGAAAAAAAACTAGAATGTTTTGCTGGTTTCAAAACTGTATTTCTTTTTAAAAACAACTCAGCCATTGCCGAGTTATAGGTCCCCAAAGTTGATTAAATCTCAAAGCAGTGAATTTTATGCTCTTTTTTGCATGAAATCAAGAATTTTTTTTCGAGGGGGAAATAATTGTCCAAATCAAATAATTTTTTTACCAAATTATTCAGTTACGATTGGACTAGTTTCAAAAATAATTTTGTTGTTTTTATTTTCCTTATTAAATTATATTGTTTTTTAAGGCCCTTTTGTAAAAAATAAAAAATCCTCCAAAAATTTTTAAATCACTCTTTTTCATTGATGGTTTTAAATTACTTTAAAAATTGGGAATATATCAGAAGATAGCCAAAGAGCTAAGGAAAATGGTCCAATAGGTCTTTTTGCCACTTTTGCCTATTTGTGCAGTTATAGGCCGTTAAAGTCGAAGCGTGCTTTTCTCTTCATTTATACCACAAGTTAATCCTATTTTATCAAAATTAAAGCTAAGTATGTGATTAAAAGATATCATTTTTAAATAACTTTTAGTTGTTTGCTATTCGATTATAGGTGCAATTGATGCGTTACATTTAGCAGAGAGGTTTTTTCATTTTACCTGACTTCGCTCAGGAAAACTCACTCTTCATTGTTTATAAATTTATACATTTTTTTGCTTAAAAAATATTTAAAGACCTGAAACAAAATCGGAACACAAGTACTAGTATTTTACTGATGTACTTTTTGATTTTTTTTCGATTTTCTCAAAATTCGCTCCAATGATTATGATTCAAATTCAAAAATCAATTATTTTTTAGATGCTCTTTAAAATGTATATTCTCATTTTGTCCCCCAAAATTCTTTGAAGCACACTTTACTCTTATATTTCATAGATAAAGACGCAAAAAATCAGATGTAGTAAGTAGAGAACACAACTTCCAATTATCAAAGATAAGAGAAAGTTGTGTGCTCTGCGACCATTCACACCAGATTTTTTCTTAAATGACATTAAAAAAACGTGTGTGATTTATATTTAAAAATTCTACCGTTCAAAATAGTAATTATATCAAATATAAAAAAAAAGAAAAAAAAAAAAATCGCTTAAAAAAACTCCCTTTATTTTTGTTTTCCTTTTAAAAACATTCAAAACTACATTGTCCAAATTTCTTAAAAATATAATGTATTTATAAACTTATTGATTAATAAAGAAGAGAAAATAACCTAAAAATTTATTTTATTAAAAAAAAAAAAATTCGCTTGAAAATTTTTTTTTCTTATTTATTTATTTTTTTCTTATTTAATTTTGTTAAAGAGCATTAAAAAACATGTGCGCAAATTTTTATTAAAAAATACCATGTAATAAAAGATTTATTGATTAATAAAGGAGAAAAAATTCGCTTCAAATTCAGTTTTTACAGTGGATTATTTTTTAACGCTTTTCCTTAACTAGAATTATTAAATCTAATAACATATTCTTAAAGGGCATACCTTAAACACATATAGATAAATATTTTCATCAAAAAGTACCAACTAATAAAAAAGATATAGGCCTATGACCGCTTTTGAAGCGAATGGGACCACTGTGCGTCGTCACTGTTCGCGAGTGCGTGATTCTTGAAGGGGGGCTTATAGGAAGATCCATGGGACCGGGGATCCAGGAGTGCTTGGGAGAATAAAAAGTTTTGGTTTTGGGGAAAAAAAATAACGATTTGTTTCGCAATCTGCGTTATCTTCTCTCCTAACAAAATTATTTATTTAATATAATCACATCCTGGAACACAATAGACATCAGGCGAGAGGGTTACCTGTAACAACACGCCCTAATTACGAGGTGGGATGCTAATTATTATAATGTGTATTTCAGGTCGATTATCCGTTTTATGACGAAGAGAACGCTTCTCTTTTTCAGTTATCTCGTCTTAATTATTATTCAATTTAGATCGTATATATGGCTATCCCAAGGCGTATCGATGGAATTCTTCGTTCTTATTTACTTGTTCCATTTATTTATCATTTTGGACATGCTCAAAGATATTTTTCAACACTGGGATCCGAATTCTCAAATCATTCAAGCCAAATCAATTAAATTACACATTATTTTTTTTAAGGTACAGTGAATAGCAAAAATTATTCGTTTAAAAGCATAAATTTCTGAATAAAAACTTTCAATTTTTCAGATTATGGAGGCAAACAAGTAAATTTTTCAATTTACTATTTTTCTGTTATATTTTAAAAGTATTCGTTGTATTTTGTATATTTTTATTATCCATGACATCTGTAAGTAAAAATAAAAATGTATGCATATAATAATAAATAAATTATTTAATAAAATGATCTTTTTGAATTTTAGTCAAATGATAATAGAGATGACGTTATTTTGTTTACGTTTTTACTATATGGATCGCAATTTTTCTTGATTGCCTGGAGTATTGATCAAATCAAAACGAGGGTAAAGGAAAATATCGTAATTTATTTATGTTTTACTGTATTTTTATTCTGCCTTTTCTGGCTGTAGGGGAAGGTAATGTACCTTTGACCACTTCTCACATAGAAATTTTTTGAAGACAAACAAAAGCTTATAACGTGAAAAGTCACTTATCAATGGAAACATCAATGAAGTATACAAGATTGGTTAACAAAATTTTATTTTATATTTATTCCATATTTTTATAACATATTACTTTAATTTAATTTGTGGTTTAATTACAATGTAATTTAATCAATGTACCGGTCGTTGGCTTCGCAATAACGCCGGTAAGGTGGGGTGTATTCGAGTATCTGTCTTACGCTTCATTGAGACACAAAAGCCATATTTATTATTATAACTTGTTATATTTCATAACTTCTACTTAGAGAAATAATTGAAGTTTATAGTTTATTATAGGCAAGTTTAGTTAACGTTAATTAAGGGGGAAGGGGAAAAACATAAGAATTGACTCATCTGTAGTTGCCGATGGTTGATTGGAGTCGCAGCCTCCAGTTGGTCCAGGAAGAACTCGTACCGGCTCTTTTCAAAGGCCCATGGCCACTGGTAGTCGATGTGAGAGCCACCAGCATTCATTTGAGATGCATCCTCTGGATAATGGTCCAGGGAGAGGATTGAGGAGAGTCACCTCACGATAAGGGCGCTTGGGGAGGCATAGCCTCATAATAGACTTTTATTTAATATATTAAAACAAGGCCTATTTGGGGAGGCGATGTGTCTGCCTTGACAGCTGGTAGACAATTAATTAATTAGTAGATAGGAAAGGAGAATGCAGCCAGGTATTGAGTCTCCACGAAATAAAACTCTCTGTTCAGGAAACAGTTTCGGCTTTAATGAGATAAAACCATCCTCAGTCCAATAGTTGAGCTGAAAGCATCGTACAGTTAGTAAAATAATTCATTTATATATGTTTACAAACAATATATACATACAGTATGAACTCAAATAGCGAAGCATTGAGTCAATAGTGGAGTTGTCATAAAGTCTGTATTATTATACATTAATTGTTTGTACAAAAATACAATGCAATGCTTATCAGTAATATATACAGAGCGCCAAGTCAGAGATACAAAGTTGTTTTGATTAATGAAATAAATTCATTCACATTAAATATTTATATTCGATGTGTTAAGCAATGACCTCTTAGTGGGGTCGGTGACACTGAGATGGGATGCCGAAACCTTTTGTTTACATATTAATCGATCAAATCAAGCAGATCCTATAGATAATAAGCCAATGTGAATGCATTGACCCATTGGGCACATTTAATAGTAATATTTATGAAAAAATATAAAATCATTTAAATTCTTTCATATTTTATTTAATTTAGAAGTAAAAATTTTACTATCGTTAATTATTGCCTCAATTTCTTATTCACACACACAACGTGTCTCCCAGGCCATCGAGAAATGAAATATAAAAATTGCTGAGTCCAACACAGTCAGTCTGAAATTAATTGCTCTCTCTACGCTGGGTGATAATAAATTTGTGCAAAAGAATCTGACCGATTTCAGGAACATGGCAATATCCAACTCATACCCTGTACATTGCATTAATTATGCAATTGAGCAATATAAACGAAAATACAATTCAACAAACCCAACATCTATATCGGTTAATCAATCAACCGTGATAAATAAACAATTGTATTTTTCGTTATGTCATGTTCCTGGACTCTCAGAAAGCATACAAAAAACATTAAAACAGTTTGATGCACATACTGCCCTCAAAACACAGACGAGCTTGTCCTATTTATTTAATAACAAGGACAAATTTCCTTTTGACAATCAATTTGATATTGTTTATTTTATAAAATGTCTAGATTGCCCACCTCCAACAAGAGGCTATGTAGGTCAAACAGGGTGTAATATTAAACAAAGGATGGCGGGTCATCGAAGTAACATAAAATGCAAAAAAACATGCACTGCGCTTTGCATGCATTCGTTAGAAAACAATCACAAATTCGACATCGATAATCCAAAAATTCTCATGCAGGTGAATAATACATCGAAACGTTTGTTTGCTGAGAAATGCTTTATCAAGGCTTTGGGGGAGAGAGCAATTAATTTCCAGACTGACTGTGTTGGACTCAGCAATTTTTATATTTCATTTCTCGATGGCCTGGGAGACACGTTGTGTGTGTGAATAAGAAATTGAGGCAATAATTAACGATAGTAAAATTTTTACTTCTAAATTAAATAAAATATGAAAGAATTTAAATGATTTTATATTTTTTCATAAATATTACTATTAAATGTGCCCAATGGGTCAATGCATTCACATTGGCTTATTATCTATAGGATCTGCTTGATTTGATCGATTAATATGTAAACAAAAGGTTTCGGCATCCCATCTCAGTGTCACCGACCCCACTAAGAGGTCATTGCTTAACACATCGAATATAAATATTTAATGTGAATGAATTTATTTCATTAATCAAAACAACTTTGTATCTCTGACTTGGCGCTCTGTATATATTACTGATAAGCATTGCATTGTATTTTTGTACAAACAATTAATGTATAATAATACAGACTTTATGACAACTCCACTATTGACTCAATGCTTCGCTATTTGAGTTCATACTGTATGTATATATTGTTTGTAAACATATATAAATGAATTATTTTACTAACTGTACGATGCTTTCAGCTCAACTATTGGACTGAGGATGGTTTTATCTCATTAAAGCCGAAACTGTTTCCTGAACAGAGAGTTTAATTTCGTGGAGACTCAATACCTGGCTGCATTCTCCTTTCCTATCTACTGTTTAAATACAACAGCCACTTTAAATTCTTCAAATTAATTAATTATTTATTTTATATCTAATTAATTAATAATAATTGGATATTATAAAAAGAAAATTAAACAATAGAAATTTTTCAACTAATTAGGATTGTTGACATGATTAAATAATTTTTAATAAATTAGACTTATTTATATAAAAAATTAAATTGAAATTAAATAATTTCATAATAATAAAAATTCAATATTCGAGACCTTATTAAGATATTTAGGTCCAGAGTCAATAGAGGAAGGGATTGGCCAGGAAACGAGCTCATAGGGCTTTGACCATTATAAGCTTATCTAATGGTACTTGTACATTGTAGAGAAAAATCTAGCTAGATTTTACTTACTCTAGCTAGACAAATCTAATTGGGTGTGTACACTGCAGAAATTTCAGCTCTAGCTAGAGCACCGTAGAGTAGACCTAGAGCCAAGTCTAGCCTAGACAGCTCTCCTAAGTGTGTATTAGGGTGGCCTTATGAAATCAATTTTTGAATTTCCTTATTTTACGCTGCTCAAAAGTTTCCTTTTACAAAAAAAAAATAAGATGTGCAAAGTTTGCCATCAATCCGAAAATTCTTTCCCTAAGCTCAAAGCCCTTAAATCGATTTTTTGCTAAAATTTTCGATATTTTCTATTATAATAAAAATGATAATGAAATTTTCAATAGTACCACCAAAAAGGATATTTAATGCTCTTTAATTTTGATTATCATATTTGACTATATTTGTGACGGTTACCGAGATAATGGGATCTAAAGCCCGCGCGCTCTTGAATAGTTGCTTACTAACGACCACTTGTAGACTTAATCTAGAGCTTTGAAATTTTATACACATATGTAACTCCCATGACAATGCAATCTTTGTATCTCAATTAATTTCAAAATGGCGGCCGATAAAAAAAAAAGAGGGGAGTGGAATTTATAATCAAGAATTTCTCTTCTTTTAAATTACAAATTGACTTATTGTATCGTGTATATGTATCTTTTATATGTTTATAACTCATACGTATTAATATTTTATTACAAAAACTAAAAAGAGTTAAATAAAATAATATAAAAAAAAAATTTAAAAACAACGCTTTTATAATTGTACTAAAAAAGAGAAAAATAATTTTGTATAAGTTCTTTAAAATTATATTTTTTTTTTTTTTTTAAAACATTCACACTTTTTTCTCATTCACACTCACACTCACACACACATTCACACAGTCTTTTCGGCAACTCAGGCCATTTAAGACTTTAGACGATAACCGTTGTAATTAATATATAAATTGTGGGTTCAGGCATTTCTATTTAAACCATCTGGTATCCAATTGGCTTAAATAAAATCATCGGACTGCCTAGGTCCGAACCCGCGACGTTTGGTATAGGAGGTAGGCGCGCTACCTACTACGCCAAACCCGGGGGCTTTAAAATTATATTAAAAATTAATATAGGTTACTAAAACTAAAAGCGTTCGGCGCGCAAATTTACAATCTCTTGCAATTTGCATTGCAGAGGATTCATTAACCTTAATTCACCGATACATGAATCAAAAAAAATAAAAAATAAAAAAATAAAATAAAATAATCTAATACATTTGAGTCACTTTTCTAACTTTTTTGCCTAACTACCCGCCAAGTCTATGGTATTAAAATGTATTCATAAAACATATAATAGGCCTATTAATACAATTAAAATTTGCAAATCCCGCGCCCAACGCTTTTAGTTTTAGTAACCTATATTAATTTTTAATATAATTTTAAAGAACTTATACAAAATTATTTTTCTCTTTTTAGTACAATAATAAAAGCGTTGTTTTTAAATTTTTTTTTAATATTATTATTCGGTTAACCTCTCTATCATGCCTTTCAACTTAACAAAACATAAGAAAAAAGTAAAAATTACAGAGCGCCTCTCCCCCTATCCCTCCGCTCCACATTCACTTCATTCTTCATTGAGAGTTGTTATATATAAACATATACAAAATTATATAAAAAATACAATATTTGCATATCAGATATCAGATGCTCTTCAGTCAACACGGCCAAGTCTCAAATGTATACATTTGAGAATTATACACTAGACTAATTATACATAGTATACACTGAGAATTGGTATCTTGTTTATGGTGGCAGAGTCGAAGCTACAAGGAGGCTTGAGGGGAGGGGGCAAGTGCCCCCCGCCCTCGCCAATGGCATCTACTCCTTCAATTGTTTTTGGCACTTTGGTGATATAGTGAATATCGCTCCGAGTACTTCAGCCTTTAGACATGGAATATCCAGATTGATTGAGAAAAGCAACGAATTTAAATAAAAATTAAAGACTTTCCCTCTTCTGGTGCCTTCAAAAGAATTTATTTTCTGTTCCAGCACGAAAGCCTGGCATTCAATATCTATGAGAGTGAATGGTATAATTGTCCGAAATCTTCAAAGGTCTTTGTGTTGTTGATTACGCAGAGAAGCCAGCAAGAAATTAAAGCCTATGCGAGTCTCTTCATATCCGTCGATCTAAAGTTCTTCTCTGAGGTGATTATCAATACAAAATTGAAGGATTTGCAGGCGAAGCTATTTATTTACGTCTAAACGACATGTTGGCGCAACTGCAAAGCCCTCGAAATCTAAAAACGGAGCAGTTAACATTTAATTTCTCTGATAAGAAGCTACATTCAATATGTACAAAATATTTTTATTTTTTTCAGTTGGTACGATTTACATATTCTGTCTACACTCTCGTCTCCTCTCTAATGGATTGAATAGAAAAAAAATTAAACTCATCAAGAAGAAGCAATTTTAATAATTCGTTCGTAATAGGAAGAGGTTAGCAGCCAAATAAAAGAGCCTCTATTATTAAATAAACTCTTTAATCCGGACGTTTCGGCATAGGTTTACTCTGCCATCATCAGCCTTCCAAGCTAGAAGTCATCAAACATTCACATAACATTTCATTATTATAACATGGCAATTACATTAATATTTACAGTATAAAAGTGTTACATGTATTACTTACAGTACATAAGTCTTAAATAGACTTAATAATAGAGTTGTCTTGAGTAAATAATACAAATGATTGATATTACCAATGCATTTAGTCAGTGAATATTGGACAACGTTAAATACCATCAAGTGGCGGATAAGAGAGAAACGAGCTCAATGAATTAGATTTTTTAAATAACGTCTTTATATATAATTAAATTATTTCAAAAGAGATAAGGCTTCTAGATATTATGATTAAATTTATTTAAAATATTTATTTCTAATTATAAACCTGTCGGTTTCACCGATTCAAAGTGTTCAAGCTCCCTAACGGCCATGAAAGAAAACTATGCTCCTAGCGGCCATTGAAGGAAGCTTGCGCGCCACGTGACCATAACGGCAACACGAACAAGACGACACGCCGCCATTACCAGTGGCGTAGCGACAGAGGAGCGAGTGGAGCGGCGGCTCCAGGGCGGAGGGCAGGGTGGGGGCGCCGGGACATATAATAAATAATACTTTTTATTTAATTTTTTCTCTATATTTTGATCCTTTTGTAGAACAAAAAATTATTTGGATCCTTTAATCAATTAATTTTTTCTCTGTTGTTTTTTTGATAGAAATCTGCATTTCTTTTATTTAAAATGTCAAACGTTAGGATTCACGGCCAAAGATAAATAAATATATGTAAATATGTTAATATTCATATTTGGTTGTCAGAGCGACCCTAGTGTCGCACCCTAGTGTCGCTCTTATAAACTATATTATAAGGTTAGGTTAGTTTTAGATGATATATTTATATTTTGAAGATTTACATTAAACTATTGTATCTATCTATACTATAAGAATAACGTGTAATTTAATTATTCTTTTTAGGTAGGTTATTTGTACATATTTATTATATTTTCTATTTATTTACTTATCTCTTGTAATTTTATCGTTAATGTATTATATTCTTTTTAGAATAATAAAATCTGTTTAAGAAACGAACTTAGATATATTATCCCGTTTTATTCAAATTTAATTTTAAAAGTAGACAAAATAAAATAAAAATATTGTTTTGTTGACTAAATATGATTTTTTTTCCTTTTAATATTGGCCTAATAAATTAGAAAAAGCATCGAATTATTTAGTAGATATTGTGGTTAAATTTTGGTATTATACACAGATTTTATATGCTGAGCCTTCAGATGAAGATGAAGAAATATGAGGAATTTTTTTATATGAAAATTTTTTTTTTTACCTTGGTAGGGTGGGGTGTCGGTTACCTATTGATGGTAGTGTTCGAGGGTGAGTGGAGGGGGGCACCAGCAGTTGAGTCGCTCCATGGCGCCAAAATCCTTGCTACGCCACTGGCCATTACTGCTCGCTCTCTTACAACTTCTCGAACGCAATCAACACAGCTGCATCAGCAATTCTTATTTACATCTTATGCTCTTTATGTATCATATACCATCAATATTTGAACTATATATATATATCAAAGTATTTTTTATTTATATTAACGTGTTTGAAGTATATTAAAGTGCTTATTTTCCTATTAAATGGTTTGTTTATGCCTAAACTTTTCCGTACAACTTATTTAATTTTTTTGTCTATGTTTTGTCCCACTTCCCTCGGCATCTCGCTGAAACAAAACCTTTTATTAAAAAAGTGCCCAACTCTCATCGATCAAAAGGGAAAACATTTATTGCAATTTTTACCTCCGTTATTTATATTATTATACGAAAACAGGAGTCAATTGTCACTTAGAAGGGCAGTATAAAAATCTGGTGTGACTGGCGCACAGCACACAACTTTCTCTTACCTTCGGTAATCGAAAGTTGTGTTCTGTGCTTGTCACACCAGATTTTTTGTGTCGACATGTATTTAGTTCCCGGCAGTAGGGAATATTTGAATTCAGATGTAAAATTTATAAGTATGGGAAAATATTTATATTTTGTTACCATGGCAACCATTTCTCCTATCTTTCCTATGAAATACAAGAGTAAAGTGTGCTTCAAACAATTTTGAGGGCAAAACGAGAATATACATTTGAAAGAGCATCTAAAAAATAATTGATTTTTGAATTTTAATCAAAATCGTTAGAGCGAATTTTGAGAAAATCGAAAAAAACTGAAAAAGTACATCAGTAAAGTACTAGTACTCTTTGGCCGATTTTGATTAAAAGCTTATTTTTCCGGTCCCGGGGGTGTTTAACTTAAATATAAAATTTCAACCTCGTAGCTCAATTCCTTCATGCTTAAAATTGAACACACACAGACACACAGACACACACACAGACACACACACAGACAGACAGACCATGTCGCGAAAATCACTTTTTTGGATTCAGGGGACCTCAAAACGTGAAGATCCATCAAAATCTCGACATCGAATTTTTGACATGAAACCAATACTTTCTCTCTATATATATATTACATATATACATAGGTAAGAGAAAGTAAAAATTGCTTAACCCCACGCAATCTGTCTGAAAATTAAGGGCTCTCTCACCATATTTTTTTATATAACATTTTTTCTGCTATCAACCTTTTGGACAAATAATCAACTACTGCCAGGGTGCTGCTAAAAAATCTAATTCATTGAGCTCGTTTCTCTCTTATCCGCCACTTGATGGTATTTAACGTTGTCCAATATTCACTGACTAAATGCATTGGTAATATCAATCATTTGTATTATTTACTCAAGACAACTCTATTATTGTGTAACACTTTTATACTGTAAATATTAATGTAATTGCCATGTTATAATAATGAAATGTTATGTGAATGTTTGATGACTTCTAGCTTGGAAGGCTGATGATGGCAGAGTGAACCTATGCCGAAACGTCCGGATTAAAGAGTTTATTTAATAATAGAGGCTCTTTTTATTTGGCTGCTAACCTCTTCCTATTACGAACGATTTTATATACAGCCACGCAATTATAATAATTTTAATAATTAATGGCACAAATCTATCTATCTAAATTGCAATTTATAGATCACATAGAATTAGAGTTTTCTATTGCAAAATATTTCGCTTTAGATAATTATAGCTGACAAGAGTCGGATAGACTTGCCTACAACTCTTCACTATTTGCATAATAAGACAACAATCCGCTGATATAATGCGGGTGGCGACCACAAGTTGCCCAAGCTGAGGCTGGCTGGCATTTCAAAAAAGATTAATTTCTGAATACTAGCAAGCATTTATACTTTCCTTGGCGAGTTTCTATCTCAAATGCAATTAAATCTGACAACTTGACAAGTTAATTATGATTTTTTGCTTCAGAAAAAGTTATATATTGATAAAAACATTTATAGATCAAAATTTAGTTATAAATATAAAATTATAAAAAAAAAAAAAAATAAATAAATAAAAATTACTTATGGCACAAGGGGCCCAAGTGCCTGAACCCTCGAAAGCGAGGCGCCCGGGCCTAAATATAATCGAAAAAATAAATATCATTTGATTTGAAATAGGCTATATTGTATAAAATTAAGAACTGTACGATAGTTTAAGAAAAATACTATTAAAGTATATTTAATTTTTGTATACGATGCTCAAAATATTGCATTAGTCAATTAACAAATCATTAAAATTCATAAAATGCTATTCAAAAATATTGTCTCTGATTGATTCCTTTTTTACTTTCTCTTACCTATGTATATATGTTAATATATATATAGAGAGAAAGTATTGGATTCATGTCAAAAATTCGATGTCGAGATTTTGATGGATCTTCACGTTTTGAGGTCCCCTGAATCCAAAAAAGTGGTTTTCGCGACATGGTCTGTCTGTGTGTGTGTCTGTGAACAAAATATCTCAAGAACGAAAAGAGCTAGGAGGTTGAAATTGTATATTTAAGTTAGGCACCCCCATGGGACGTGACACGAAGCTTTTGAACAAAATCGGCCAAAGAGTACTAGTACTTTACTGATGCACTTTTTCAGTTTTTTTCGATTTTCTCTAAATTTGCTCCAACGATTTTTTTTTAAATTCAAAAATCAATTATTTTTTAGATTCTCTTTAAAATGTATATTCTTATTTTGTGATTGAAATCTTCTGAAAACCACTTTACTCTTGTACTCCATAGAAAAGATAGGAGAAATGGTTGCCATGGTAACAAAATATAAATATTTTCCCATACTTATAAATTTTACATCTGGAAAATCGAATGTACCGTACTGTCGGAAACTAAATACATGTCGACACAAAAAATCTGGTGTGACAAGCACAGTACACAACTTTCGATTACCGAAAGGTAAGAGAAAGTTGTGTGCTGTGCGCCAGTCACACCAGATTTTTTTATGTACTGTACGTGTCACTTATAAACGTTATTGATTAAAATATATAAATAGCCTCTCAATAAACTCTTTTTTTTCCTTTCCAAGGTGAGACAGCAAATGGAGTCTAATCAATAAAACAATTCCACTCTTTTTATATCCCTGCAGGTGCGTCACTCCTCGGAACCACGAAACAGTAAGATCGAGCGTCATTGAAACAATTATGTTAATATACATTTAACTGAAATTAAAATATAAACTAGCTGATATGTTGTAAAGTTTTATACATATTTCGATATTACTGCCATCTTCAGAAGAAGAATTAAAATTAATATTTATTTAAATCAGGGAGGTAGGGAGTGACACTAAGGCTTGTTTGAAGGAGTGGGGGGTGGCTCCAAAAAAGTAGGGAGAAATTCGTATCGGCCATATTGAAAATATGTAAACATTGACTTTTCCATAGGACACAATACAATTTTGTTTCCAATTTTCTCGTGTTTTTGAAAGTTTTTCTTAGATATTTCTTCTTTGTTTTATAGTTTTGTTCATATATTTAAACATTTGAAATAGTTTTTAATGATTTAATTTGTATTTACTTGTTTTTTTTTTTAGATTTAAGCTTAGGTTAGGTATAGGTTATAGATAGTTGTTTTGTTCAAGAATTCTTGATTTTGTGTGTTTTTATTTTATTTTTATTTTTAAAAATAATTAACATGGCATGTTATGCATATGGATGCATGAAACGACCTATAAAAAAAAGTAAAAGACAGCAAAATGAAGAGGAATCTGGGAAAACATTTTCTTTCTACAAGCCCTCTAAAAAGCTTATTTTGATGAGAAAACATCAGGTATTTTTTTTTTTTAATCATAACAAGTGCCTCAAAACTACCAGTCATATTTATATATAGTCAGTTTTTTTTTTTAAACATTCACACTTTGTTTTCTCATTCACACACAAATTCACACAGTCTTTTCGGCAACTTAGGCCATTTAAGACCTTTAACGATACTAGTATTTTTAATAATATATCTATTGGGGGTCCAGGCATTTCTATATACTCAGTTAATTGCATAAATTTATCATACTAAACAAAATATTTTTTGTATATAACATTATGAGATTTAAATTAATATTTTTGGTAATTAAACAAATATATTAATAAATATATTTTTTGCTTATATTTTATTTTTTGTAACCATTTTTCCATTAAACAAATGAAAATTTCTTTTTTTAATTGACTAATCAACAGCATTAGAAAGAGAATGATTGCCGCAACATTTAATTTTTTTTTATACATATATGCATATCAAAACGACCTGCGGTTGAAATAAAATAATTTTTAAAGAGTTTTTCCTTCATGAGAAAATTTTTGCTCACATAATTTTCCAAAAAAAAAAAGACCTGAAATTTGATGATATATTAACATTACGTTCAATGGAAAATACAATGTTTTCATCTTTTCAATATGGCGGCTGTGACGTCATTTAGGCGACAACTTTTATTCCAAAGCTTCCCTCCCTACCTCCCTGATTTAAATGTATATTAACATTTTCTTGGAATTGCAATTGGAGAATATGTCTCTGTTTAATCTTTATAAGAATTTCTGGCTGCACGTAACCAGAACTCAACGAAATTGGAGAGCCAAATTATTAAATTGTGATAAATGAGTAAAATTAAATAGAAATAGTAAGGCGGAATTATCTAGAATTCTTTGTCTGAACGCCTGGTGCGTAGGCATCAATCTGTGATGAGACGGGAGGCGTGGCAGCCGACGGTAGGCGGCGCTACGAGGGCGGAGCTCCGTTAGTGGTGGGGGAGGATCCGAATAATGCCTCTATATACAATTACACTTATATAAATATTATAATATTATATATTGTCTAAATGATGAAATGTTTATTGGGAACAATGTAAAAATAAAAATTCGTTCGAAATCAGGAAATAGACGTTGTAACGTTAAAAGACCAGCGCCTGTGTAGACGACTCAGCGAATTTTTAACATGTTATTAGTTTTAATTTTGAATAAATTTGCCCTTTTCGGTGCCCCCCCCCCCCCCCCCCAGGGGGCAGGCCCTGATCTTCACTTATTTGTACAGAATAAAATTTAGAAAATGTTTCATTTCATGCGAAGACGAAAAAAATGGACCTCTTGTTCTTTTAGATGTATAAATAAAGATATCAGATTCAAAAAAATATTTTTTTTAATAATATATAATAAAGTTAGTGCCCGTGAACCTATGCTCCAAGAGGATACATTAGCTTCTCGTGTATAGAGTTCGCTTTTTAATTCAATTGAAGTCCATTTTTTTCGACCAGTGAGTGTACTTGTGTTTTTTCTTTGCTCACGTTTTTGTTCATATTTAATAATTAACAGATTTTTACGAATGAATGATTTTTAGAAAGCCAAAGAACTATAGAATATCGTACATATATGTTTTTCGCATTCAGGGATATCTAAAATTGTATTAGGGGTGACCAAATCAAAAAAAAATCTTGAAAATTTCGATTTTTTAAATGCTTTTATTTAACTTACTCTTTCAAGGTCACCAACTTTATGGCTTTGTTAAGGACACTTCCCGATGAGCTAGAAGTGTGAAATTTGATATTTAAGAGTCATTTTTGATGACGCAAATTGTGAGTTTGGTTTTACCAAAATGGACCAAACTAATGTGGTACTTTATTTGAAACCCTTCGTGAATTAATGTAATTTCAAAAGACTTCCCGATGGGCTAGAGGTGTGAAATGTAATACTTAAGAGTCATTTTTGATGACGCCACTATATGGTGGTTTTGATCAAAATAGACCAAACTAATGTGGTACTTTATTTGAAACCCTTCGCGAATTAATGTAATTTCAAAAGACTTCCCGATGGGCTAGAGGTGTGAAATGTAATACTTAAGAGTCATTTTTGATGACGCCACTATATGGTGGTTTTGATCAAAATAGACCAAACTAATGTGGTACTTTATTTGAAACCCTTCGCGAATTAATGTAATTTCAAAAGACTTCCCGATGGGCTAGAGTTGTGAAATGTAATACTTAAGGGTCATTTTTGATGACGCCACTATATGGTGGTTTTGATCAAAATAGACCAAACTAATGTGGTACTTTATTTGAAACCCTTCGTGAATTAATGTAATTTCAAAAGACTTCCCGATGGGCTAGAGTTGTGAAATGTAATACTTAAGGGTCATTTTTAATGACGCCACTATATGGTGGTTTTGATCAAAATAGACCAAACTAATGTGGTACTTTATTTGAAACCCTTCGCGAATTAATGTAATTTCAAAAGACTTCCCGATGGGCTAGAGGTGTGAAATGTAATACTTAAGAGTCATTTTTGATGACGCCACTATATGGTGGTTTTGATCAAAATAGACCAAACTAATGTGGTACTTTATTTGAAACCCTTCGCGAATTAATGTAATTTCAAAAGACTTCCCGATGGGCTAGAGGTGTGAAATGTAATACTTAAGAGTCATTTTTGATGACGCCACTATATGGTGGTTTTGATCAAAATAGACCAAACTAATGTGGTACTTTATTTGAAACCCTTCGTGAATTAATGTAATTTCAAAAGACTTCCCGATGGGCTAGAGTTGTGAAATGTAATACTTAAGGGTCATTTTTAATGACGCCACTATATGGTGCTTTTGATCAAAATAGACCAAGCTAATGTGGTACTTTATTTGAAGCCTCACGCAAATAAGGCCCTATTAACTATAGTTTTGAATTTTGATATTTACGAGTCATTTTTTTATGATAATGAATAATTTTTCAATTGAACCAAATCAATACAGGCCAAACTAATGTGGTACTTTATCATATTGATGATTTTTGATAAGACTAAAAGACTAAAAAGCTTAAAATAAAAATAAAATAAAAAAAAAAGATTTTAAAAAAATGCTTTTATTTAAATTGAACTAAAAAGAGAGAAATAAGGAAGAAATAATTTACTTGTTCTTGTTAAATTTTTTAATATTTATGACTTAAAATAAAAGCGTGGGGCGCGAGCCTCGGAATCACTTCGAAGCGCCCCACGCTTTTATTTTAAGTCATAAATATTAAAAAATTTTAACAAGAACAATTAAATTATTTCTTTCTTATTTCTCTCTTTTTAGTTCAATTTAAATAAAAGCATTTTTTTAAAAATCTTTTTTTTTTATTTTATTTTAAAACTTTAAGCCGTTTGCGGCACGTCTAAATGACCTCCGATTGGAATGAAACTTAAAATTTATATGTATTCTAACTATCTGCATATTTTTACGGGGTGCGGCGTTAAAAATAATTTGAACATTTTAAATAAAAGCCGTTTTAGAGCCCATTTTCTATCAAAATCTATTTTGCTCTATATCTCTAAAACTGTGCCTGATGGAAAAATTCTAACTACATATCTGAATTCAGAATGAAAAAATGTACTAGGTTCACTTATCAGATTTCTTGTGAAAAAAACCTTGTCGACTAGTGTAATTGGTCACCAATTGATATTGTCATAAAAAATAGTAAGTATAAAATGAAAAGAGTTTAAATTAAAAAACATGACCCTCCTTAATGACTAGTTAATTTTTGATAGTGAAATAATTTGTCTCTAAATAGACGATTAGTCAATAGTAGACTATTTAATTTTAAATAAACTTTGTGGTTTAATTTGATAAATGAATAAATAAAGAGTTTCAATGTTTTCCAAATAAGACGTTTTTTTTTTGTTTCTATTTAAAATATCACCTGGCGGGAAAGTATTGATTTTTATTTATTCTTTGTGGTTTCGTTAATAAATAAATAAATAATTTCAATCTGTTTGGATTTGTTTAAATGTCACCTTGCTGGTGCAATTAATAACACAAGGGAACAAAAAAGACCTTTATTTAAAGCTATTCCTGGGTATCAGGGTCAGTGACGGTGCTAGCATATTCTCAGCGGGGGGGGCAGGGGTGGGGCAAGCTTACCAACAGGGGGGGCAGTCAGTAACTCATATAGGCAGAGAAACATAAAGAAATATTTTTTTTGAATTAAATTGAAAATGTCTATCTTTTTTTTTTATTATCCGTGACGCATGGATTACAAGATTTTGAAGAATAATCCCCCCCCCCGCCCCCCAGGGGGGCTTTGATATACATTTTTATATTTTTTAAAATTATATAATGATTTATTAAATGAGAAATGCTTTAAGAAAATTTTAAAAATGTATATAAATTTCGATTTTTCCCACGATGGGACATTTTGAACATTTCAGGGAGAAGGGCCGAACTGTTGTAATAAACGGAATGGGCCGAATGTCGTGCAAGGAAACATTTTCAATTTTGTAAAAGGAGCAGGGAATATTTCCTACTCCGGGCTGCTTCTACTGTCGATTTTCAATTTTGTTTGGCATGCACCCTCACTTATCACCTGAGAAATATCTGAAGGTCAATATATATATATATATATATATATATATATATATATATATAGACTCCGTTATGCAATAGTGTGTCAAGCGCCAAAAAAAATTCAAAATTGAGTTAAGCACGGAATATTGTTTTAAATGGTTTAATTCAGTGGTTCCCAACCCAAGGCGATCGCTTCCCAAGGGGCGATTTGGGTTTTCGAGGGGGGCGATAAATGGGGTGGGCGATTCGGGGGGCGATGGTATTCAAAGGGAGAAAAATTATTAGTTTACTAAAAAATTTAAAAAATAAAAATCAAAGAGAAAATCTCCTATTTACAGGATGGTCAGGATAGAAGAGGACAAAATATTATCATAAAAATAAAATAGCCTGAAGATAATTCCAATCTAGAATTGAAACGTCACTTTTAGATCAAATCCTAAATTTCAATTTATAAAAATCATTTTCTTGAATTTTTTCTTCAGGGGCTCGGGCCCTTTTTAAGCTCAAATCAAGTTTGATCTTTTTCACTACTCAGGATAGCTAAAAACGCAGATTTCAGTGGCTAATTTTCAAAAAATTTTCCATACCCCAGTTCCCTCGAAATCCTCTGTCCGGATCTGGCCTCGATAAATTATTGTTTATGAAATTTTGAAAAATTTTTAAATAACTTTATTTAAATAAATATTGTAAGCTATGTATAACTATTTCACAAGTTGTGTCAAAAACTGTGTAAAAAATTGTTGGCATGAAGACCACAAAAGGGCTTTTATATACTAAAAAAAAACTTTGATTTTTTTTGTTTGGGGGGGCGTATTACTAAGTAGCCCCAGGGCCTGTCAAGTCTGTCTGCGTCCCTGTATATGGGCCTAGGGTAATAAAATTGTTTAAAACTGCTTTATTATTTACACTTTACTTCAAATTAAAATTAGGCATAGGGCCTACAATGAAAATGTAAAGGGGGCGATAGGTGTTTGTCAACCTCCAGAAAGGGGCGATGGGTCAAAAAGGTTGGGAACCACTGGTTTAATTAATAGTATTTTTTATGAAATATGTCCTAAAAAAATTTATATTTTTATTATTATTATTATTATTATTATTAACTTTATTGTATTTTTTTGTGCGTGCATATATACAAAGATGAGTACAATGCGTTATACAGTCAATTCATAAATTTATAAGTTATATAAATCAATCCACAATACAACAAATTATACAATAATCATGGTCACCATCCATGTGCGTATGTCCCGTCTGCCAGAAAGTCCATCACATCACTTACTCATTTATGACAAACGATCTAATTCGCATTGCTGAGCTCATAAAGTTATAGAGAGACTTTAAAAGAGACCTCCGACAGACCGACACACACCGAGATAAGCTCATCCAGAGTGGTTGCCTCTCCAATCTCCCAAGGTGGTGGCTTCTCAGCGGCGAGTAGATGGGGCACTCCGACACAATATGTGGCAGGGTCTCACTTCGATGTTGATTACACATGGTGCAATTTTCTTCTTGATTTTATCTTATAAATGTTGTTATTTAAGTAGAACTTTAAGGGGCCCTTACACGATCAATCAGACTGTCAGTATTTGAGCAAATTGGCGTTTTGATTGAACGTGGTATGGGCAATAGACTGGAAGGACTGAAGGCCGTTGACTGACGAATTTCTAGATATTTTGAAATCCGAGCTTCAGTCAAGGAACATGGAACAGGACCAAAGGAAAAAGTGGAGGGGTATTGACCACCTCAGTCTGAATTGAGTGTATACGCGAGACGCCACTCAAATAAATATTATTTTGAATTAAGAAAAACAATAAAATTTAAATTTTTTCCTAATTTTTTAAACATATTGTTTATCGAGTACTATGATTTAAATATTCAGATAGGTTTTTCATGCCTTTCAAGGCTTAATATGTAGGCAAAGAATTCTAAAAAATATATTTTATTTTTTTATTAATTCCCAAGTTCAATTAAAAAAAAAAAATTTTAACAGGTTGGATGTCTTTAAAACCTACGATTAAGGCTCAAACAGACAGAACGCGAAATTCGCGACGCTCAGGCTACGCGCGCATTTCGCGGCGAAAGGCGTTTTGCTAAGCCACACAGGAAGCGTACTCTGGGCGTACGATCCGGTATTGTGTATATGTTTCAACAACCTTTATTTAATGAATTTATAAATATTTTATAAATAAAGTATTATATTACGAAAGAAATAGTATATCATTGCAAAATTAGATTTTATTTAAATCTTATTTTATTAATGATAACTTTGATTAAATATTTTTCGAGGCTTGTAAATTAGAATAAGATAATACTATTCAATTACCTCGATTCGGACTTTTTTACTAATCATAGATTGGCTTCCAACAAAAAACATATTTATTACAGTCTTATTAAATATAGACTGACGAATTTCTAGATATTTTGAAATCCGAGCTTCAGTCAAGGAACATGGAACAGGACCTAAGAAAAAAGTGGAGGGGGTATTGACCAGCTCAGTCTGCATTGAGAGTGTATGGGAGACGCCACTCAAATAAATATTATTTTGAATTAAGAAAAACAATAAAATTTAAATTTTTCCTAATTTTTTAAACATATTGTTTATCGAGTACTATGATTTAAATATTCAGATAGGTTTTTCATGCCTTTCAAGGCTTAATATGTAGGCAAAGAATTCTAAAAAATATATTTTATTTTTTTATTAATTCCCAAGTTCAATTTAAAAAAAATTTTAACATTTTTGGATGTCTTTAAAACCTACGATTAATTACTATTTAATAAAGTTTTTTAGATTAAATGCTGAGTTGGGTTTTATACACGATTTTGCAGTTTTATACAAAAATTGCGGATAAAACTTGTATAAAACGTATAAAATGTATAAAACTTGGATGCGCATGCGCAAACCCGACGAGAAAGGAAATTCAAATAAAATTTCATTTTTTCAATTATTAACATTTTGATTATATTATTCACTAAATAAAAAGCAAACAACATCGTCAATGCTTTAAAACATTATAAAATATGAAAAGCTTTTAAGCTGTTTATTCAGGGGGAGGGGTTGGTTTTTTACAGTTTTATACCTTTTATACATCGGCCGTTTTATACGCAATAGTTTTATACATGTATAAAACCGTGTATTATACTCGGCGGGATAAAACCTGCCAACTCTGATTAAATGTTTATAAACGAAGTAAAAAAATCTGAATTTTTTCAATTTTCGATTTGTGAGTTCACAAAAGCACGTTTATATTTTAGAATATATATATATATATATCAACTACAGCATTAGGAGCTGAAATTTCTATAATTAAATTTGCTTTGTAAACCAATTTTTCAACCAAATTTTTTTATTTATTTAGACAATTTTTTTTTTTTTTTGTATGCTAATGACAAAATTAAGGAAATACTCAATTTATTTTTGTTTTTTTTATTGTTACTTATTGGCAGGGGACTAAATTAGTTTAGTTAAAAAGAAGTAGATTCACACAGTCGAATGTATTAAAAAAAACTTGATTCTGACTGGCAGTCTGACTGATACGTGTTTTTTTTGTCGTTGACGAGATATTGCGAGGAAAATAAACTCAAATCATAGATAATATAGATTGGAAAGCCTGTCAAACATGTCAAACGTTTGTTCTTCAGTCGGCCAGGTGGCGTTCGAAGCGTTGCTCCGCTCAGGCTCCGCCCACCAATATGCTCTCCCAAATCATTCTATACCAAAATATAACTTATATATATATATTTATTTATTTTTTATTTTTTTTTTATTTTAATAAAAATTATTGTTTAATAAAGTCGAATATATATAGAAGCATAGGGTATTAAAAAAAAAGAAAAAAAATATAATTTCAGAGTAGAGATTTTAATTTTTATCTCATTATAATTCACATTTATCTGCATAAATATTTAGAAAAAAAAATGGTTTATAAATATTGTATATGCCATGATAGGAAACTAGATTGCAAAGTTTTTCTGGTTCGCCAAAGGTGTTTATTAAAGCTTTTGTGGATTGTATTATTATTATTATGACAGTTTTTAATTATAGACCCATTTGTATATATTATTTTTAATAAATAATTTGTACAAATATGGTTTATAATTAAAAACTGCCATAATAATACAAACCACAAAAGCTTTAATAAACACCTTTGGCGAACCAGAAAAACGATGCAATCTTGTTTCCTTTCCTGTATCATGGCATATACAATATTAATAAACCATTTTTTTTCTAAATAAAATAAATTAAAATTAATAAAAACAATCATAATAATAAAATATCTTTAAAGATGTTTAATAAAAGAAAAACAAATTTGAGAATCTACAAGTTCACAAAGCACGTGCAATATGTATGGTACATGGAATGGAAAATGATCTATGCAGCTATGGTTGTGATCAGGGAATGCATGTAGGGATGCATATTGCTTTTCAAACGAAGGGAAGGGGCTTTGGTGGGCGGAGTCAATGCGCGACGCTAGCGACAGAGGCGGACTGGTGGAACAACTTTTCAGCTGTCAAATCCTGTGAGTTACAACCCCATGACTCAAATAAAAGTGGACTCTCTCAACTGTTCACAGGCCAGAGCTAGGCAGACTGAGCATTTGACTGTCAGTCTGATTGATAGGTGTAGGGTTAACGTTGATTGAAGAAAATACTGTCAGTCGAGCCGAATCAGTCATACTGTCAGTATGATTGAACGTGTAAGGGCCCCTTTATAAACGACATGTTTGTAAATTTTTAAATATCTATTTGTAATTAAATAATTCAAAAGGTGGACAAAAGCAAAAATTAAAATAAAAATACAATTCAGTGAAAATATTTTAGTCACTTGTTAAAAAAATAAAAGACGATGAAAGCGCTCTCAGGTGCTGGAGATGGAAACTATTCGATAGGTGGGAAAATCAACTTGGAACTTCTATA
>JAKCPI010000819.1:0-11744 GCA_023213315.1 Euborellia annulipes
TCCAGGTAGAGTTTGCTTCACTCGGCCAGGTTTGTTAGAAAGTGGATGAATATTAGGATCCAATAAGAACACAAGCTGATTTTCTTTGATATTGGGTTCTGGTTGAAGCTATATTGCCCTTTTTGCAAATCTACAACATATTCTTTCTGCCATAAAGTCCAGATGGAATTTCGGAAAGAGATTATACGTTGCCATCTCGACACGTCTGTTAAGTCTTGAGTATAATTACTAATCGGCGGACTATAATTCGTGCTTTTGAGATGAAGAATCTTTCTCGAAGACGAGCAATGATATATTTAGTTCCATAGTGAAATTCTCATAGTGAAGGTATTTAATATAAAAGGGCTGTGAGAGGATTATGGTATGGCAAAATGATGGGATGTTTGACATCATATGGAAAAGGACCTCGTTGAAGTCGTCCTCCCCCACTCGTAATAAGTCAGTTTGTTTTTCAATGAATGGCGAAAGAGACTTCAAATTACTGTTCTTCGGTAAAATATTATCTTTTCTCAAAATATTAATCTCCATTGCACAATCCTCTTGCTGCGCCAAGCGTATACAAATGATTTCTGCCTCCTGAAGATCGCTTGATGTTAAAGGACCTCGTCGAAATGTATTTCGTTTCTGTCTGATTCCTATCGGTACCCAACGAAGCATTGTAGCAACCACCCTCAAAGTTAGTGTCCATGACGAGAATCGAGCGAAAAAGAAATATTTTTAATTGTTGATGGGTATGCATGTGAATTTCTCTCTTCTTCGACTTCGGATGCTGGGGTGATATTTTCGAGAGGTATAAAATCACTGAGCAACGGACCCTGAAACCATTGAGGTGAATTTAAAAATTCACTTATGCTCAATCCCCTGGTGGCCAGATCAGCGGTGTTGAGCGTTCCAGGCACATGTCCCCATGCAGCTTCAAGGTAAGTTGGTTTGTATTTCCGATACTCGATTAGCCACAAAAAATATTCCATTGGGATGGCGACGATTTTATCCAACTCAAGGCGACTGTGGAGTCCGATAGGCAGTAGATACGATAGAGGAGGTTCAGGTAAAGCTTGTTTGACGAGATTTATTAATTGTGTCAAGAGTAACATAGCACATAATTCCAAACGTGGTAAAGATATGGTCTTCAGGGGAGCAACACGACCACTAGCGGCTAATAAGGGAGGACTTAAGCAGTTCATTTTCCTTATTATATGAAAGTAAGTATACACATGCGCAATAAGCTTTGTAGAAGCATCTGCACAGCCAAGTAAACCAAAATGAGTTGCATCTTGATGAGAGGCAAATCTTCCCACTGTAAAATCTGACATGGTAGGTAATTCATCACAGAAGAGTTTCCACTCATTAATAAGCTCTTCGGGTAGTGCATCATCCCAATTGAGATTTATTTTCCAAACACTTTGAAAAAGGATTTTTAATTTCATTGTTAGTGGTAAAATGTATCCTAGGGGATCGTAAAATTTAGCGATTTCGGATAAAAGTTGTCTTTTGGTAACAATTTCAGAGAGGGGTTTGTAAAAATTAAATTTGAAAGTATCTTCATTCGGTTCCCAGAACATTCCGAGAGTTAAACAAAATTCATTATTTAAGGAATCAGGATTCGAAATTATCTTTCTATCAGATGATGAGATATTTAATTTTTCTAAAAGCTCCGTGCGGTTAGAAGCGAATTTAGCTAATGAAAAACCACCTCCTGACAACAACGATTGAAGTTCTTTTAAAATGTCAGCTGCTTCTTGAATAGTTTTGAAACTAGCTAAAATGTCATCGACATAAATATTTTTCTCAAGTATTCTTCTTGTTAGTTTTGAATACTTTATCCCGTCAAGATGATTTAATTTTTTTAAAGTAAATAGTGCTTGAAAGGGTGAGCACACAGATCCAAATGTAAGCCTATTTAAAGTATAAACTTGCAAAATATCATCTTCATTTTCCCGCCAAAAGACTTTAAAAAACATCCGTGACTTTTCATCTAACTCGATACATCGATAAAATTTCACGAGATCTGTTGATATGGCAACTGGAAATAGCCTAAATTGTGTTAAAATAACTCTAATATTATTCTGTAGTGTAGGTCCTGTTTCTAGAATGTCATTAAGAGATGTACCATTAGATGTCTTGGCTGATGAGTTAATGACAATTCTAATTTTACCTTTATCATTTGATTTAAAAACTCCATGATGACTCATGTAACAGGAATGTAATGGAGAAAGTGAATTTTTATTCTCATCAATCGGTGACATGTGATTTAATTCTATAAACTCTCTCATATAATTGACATAAGCAGTTTTTAAATCAGAATTGCTTCTAAAACGTTTCTCGAGAGACAAAAATTTATGTAAGACAATATGCCGCGATTGACCCAAAGGTGCGTGTTCTTTCTTAAAGGGCAAAGCTAGAATGAATCGTCCTGAAGGGTCTCTCTTATATGTTTTTTCATAATGCATAACTGCGGGGTGTCTTTGAATAATCTTGTCTGTGGAAAAATCTGTTGTAATTTCCCAAAATGATTGAATGTTAATAAAAGGGTAAATGGTTGTTTCTCCATAATTGACATTCGCTCCGATCAGCTGACTGTCACCTTTGTGACTGCTGGCGAGACAAGTTGAAGAGCGCAGACACTCACAATCTCCCTCCATTTCCTCTCCTACCAGTGGGGGGCGGAGCATGCGCAGACGAGACGAACGTCCGCTACTGTTTGCTGCCAGCACATGGGAACGATCATAATGCGCATGCGCAGATCCCATTCCAAACAAAATGTATCCCAAAGTGGTCTTTAGGCATTTAAATGGGCCTAAATCATTAATTATTTCAGGCTGAATTATTTGGGATAAAACACCTGCTCCCAATATAACATCTACTTCATCAGGTTTATAAAATAATGGGTCTGCGAGGTCAAAATTTGAATATATTTTCCTCGTTGACTCAGCAATATTATTAGATGGTAATTTTTCAATTAAATTAGGCAAGATGAGAGCGCTTACCTTATAGATGGTTGTATAATTGAAACGAGAAGTAAATCTTAAATTTACCAAACCTTCTGTATGTATTGTATTTTGGCCTAGTGGTGAAACTGTTGTCTTACTGGGATGTGGCTGGAGTTGTAAATTCCGAACCAGCGTAGCAGAAATTATATTTGTTTGGCATCCTGAATCCACCAAGGCACGAGCGTAAATCCATTTGCCGTTATCTGAGAGCACTTTGATAACTGCTGTAGGTAACAAAGAAATCTCAGGGGATTCACCTTTAGCGGCGTTTGAGGAAGTGACAGCTGAACAGGAGGAATTAGTTTGTTTACACAGGGACCGGTGATGACGGGAATTGCATAAGGGGCAACTCTTCACCTCACACTTGTCCTTGTTATGGTTTTGAGATAAGCAATTTCCACAGAGCTTATGTTTAAGAACTAATTTTTCTCTCTCACTAATAGGTAAGTTTTGATATTTGTAACATTTTGAAAGGTAATGTGGACCAGTACAAAGAGTACATTTGACAGAAATATTCTTCTTTGTTGAATTTGATGTCCTAGAGAAGCCAACAGAGGCTGTTACTGATGTAGAGGCCTTTTTGCCGATCGCAGTTCGAGGCCTTGTACCAGTATTTGACAAGCCTTGTAAGGAACTTGCTGCCTTCTCTAAATAAGACAATAATTCTTCTATATTAGGGGGGCTATAATCTCCATCTGGCAGCGAAAGCATCCATTGTTGAGATATAGTCTTATCTATTTTCTTTAAAATAAGTCGGGAGATAAATACATCCTCTTCTGAATAAAAATGTTCTAATACTCTTAACTGAGCTATCACCTGTTTAAAAGTGTCCACCAGTTGACGAAGTGAAGTAGAGTTAGGTGAAGACATGGTTGGATATTCTAAAAGTTTATCAACCAGTTTATATAATACTTCGCGAGGTCGGTCATATCGTTCCTTTATTAAGTCTAGAGCAATGTTATAGTTTGCCTCTTCCAGTGGAAGACTCGAAATGAGGCCATATGCATCACCTTTTAAACATGACTTTAAATAACTAAGTTTCTGACAACAAGATAAGGGAGCACGATGTACACTTGCCCGAAATAGGTCCATAAATTCACAATACTTAGTGATGTCACCATGGAACGTGGGCAAATCTTGTTTTGGAAGTCGCACTGTGTTTTGTAAAACATGTTGACAAGTTACAGGACGCGATAAGGATACCGATGAAGTAGTCACATTGTCCATGATTTTTAAATCTATTTGATCTATGCGGTCAAGCAGATCGGAGACTTGAATACTCTCATCGGGTTCAGTGTCCAGGTTTGACTCATCTGTGAGCCGCACAATGTCTTTTGCAAGTTGATATAATAATTTACGCTGTTGGGAGGCGAGTGATTGAACCAACTCACATTGACGTACATCTTCCAATTCATATCTCTCTCAAGTCTTGCAATTTCTCTTTCAATGGCACGAATATCACGTTGGGCATCGACTAGAGTAATTATAGACATTATGATAAATAGTTATTTAAATGTTCACTTATTTTAAAGGTTGTATGTTTGTTTAAAAAATGTTAAATGTCACTTTCACTTTAGTAAGTAAACAGTTTAGACGAAGGAACGATAAACAAGAACCAAGATGGCGGAGGAACACTAAATTGAACCACGATGGCCGCCAGGCTAAGGAACGGTGAAACCGGAACAAGATGGCTGTTCAAGTCTATAGGCGTCCAGTCGACCACGATGACGATGTATGAATTCCGTTTCCCAGGGAAGAGTGTTGAAATGTGATGGAATTCAACGGGGAAAAAAGACAGGGATGGTCAGAAAAAACTATCCGGGTCGATCAGGACCATTTTGTCGGGTTACAAATGATGCTGGAAGATGGTGGGTAGGACTGTAATTTTAGCTTACATAAGACCGACTTAGTCCTGGGAAAACGGAATGAAAAGACGATGAATTATGACACAGAATTAATTTATTCACAAATTTGTTATAAAAAAAAGACTTCTTCTTTCTTCAAAGTTGAACCGAAAATGTAATTTAAACTGGTTTGGGCCGAAAGGGTGGAAAATTTTGAATAACCGGTAATTAAGAATGGAAGAAAATAAATTGATGAAAAGAAAGGGATGAATAGTGAGTATAGTAGAATGGCGTGGCGTGGTAGATGAAGAATGATATATCTGGCGTGGTTCCGTAAGTAAATCGAAGGAGAATCAGATGATAGGCAGAAGTCAAGTAGAGTATCAGGTAAGTGGAATTCCGGCCCTAAACCGTTTACCAGCTCGGAGTTTCGGTAGGGACGCAGAACGATGTAGTTTGCTAAATAGCAGAACGCAGATTTTAGCAAGAGACTTGGCACAAGTCGGAAACGAAGTGGAGACTTGGCTTCAGGTTTTAGTAGAGTGACCTGAGCCAGTTCCGGTTTCCGGTTTCCTGTCCTCTGCCTGCTGCCATCTAGCGGAGAATTCGTGATCCATTTTCTGGCGCGAACAGAAGGATTCGCTCAACACTCCTTTGCACTCCCCACTGTTATCTGTAGGCTATATCTTAAAATTTATATATAAAAAAAGAAGCATAAAATTAAGATATTTTATTAACCCTAGGGAACATCCTATTATCATAGAATATAAGGGGATGTTTTTAGCTCGGCACGCCAATTATCCCTCCTCGACATTTAACGACTTTCTACAATCGTCACGATGTCTAAGTAGCGAGCGGCCTCGTATATATAGGGTCTATATAAAAATAAGTGTAATAATTTTATAAGATGTCTAAAAAAATGCTCTAAATATAGATGCATATATTATCAAAAATTAAAGCATAGCTAATGTAAAAATTTACAATCTAAACTGCTTTTCATGTTTGATAAAAATCAATTTTAAAAATAGTTTAGTACTTTTATTTTTTTTTTTAACGTTTGGTTGGCTAAATTTAGTGTTTGTTTAAAAAAAAAAATAAGAAATTAAGTGAGAAGAAAAAAAATGGCATTAATATCAATCCAGGTTCTGATAAAATATTTCTTAAAATAAACAGCTGTTTGCATTTAATCAAGTTAAGGCGGAATAGGAGCGAAGTGGTTACGCATGTTTTTCCCGCTAAGATGGCGTAGTGTGTCATAAAAAGTATGCCCAAAAATCAAGTAATTCAAAAATTTGCCAAGAGATGTCAGAATGGTAGCTAATAATATTTAATGCATTTGGTTGATTTTCATTGATCTTTTAACAATAAATACTTTATAAATGTTATTATTAAAAGAATAAAAATATATAAATATGGACCAGATATAGGCTAATACTATATCGTCTGTTAGACTAGCCTGCCATCTATTGCAAGAATGCTGAACTAATTTGACAGTTTGTTTTTAAATAAATCATCTAAGCTTATTTTAAAAATTTCTTAATTAATATGTGATTAATAATAACAATAAATTCATTTTTAAATTTACAAAAAAATTAAAGATTATTGGCACAGATTGTTTTTTGTATTTGCTTGATAACAAAAAAATTAATTTCCTTATTTATTTTATGAGTCATTAAAAGAATTATAGCTCGATGTCCCAATCAATAATCACTTATGAATATAATACATTGAAAAATTCCTTATAATAGTCTAGTTTTTTTTTAAAGTACGTTTAGACGTCGCTCCTGAACCCCCTTTACTCATTTGAAATATAAATTGATTCTTAACAGGGCCGTAGCCAGAGAAGAGGGGCACAAACCTCCCCCCTTCTCCGAAATTCAGAATGAATAGTAATATTGTGTAGATAGGGGGGCACGCTGGTTTAGCGGGCTAGGGTGTTGGCTTCTACAAAGAAGAATCCTGGGCGTGCGGGATTTTTCATTAATCAAAATATTTACTGTAAACAAATCCTCAAGTAGCCCACGGGGCTTGGAGTAGTTGGTAGCGTGTCTACCTTCTATACCGAACGTCGCGGGTTCGGATCCCAGGCAGTCCGATAATTTTATTTAAGGCATTTGGATACCAAATGACTTACATAAAAATGCCTGGACCCCAATATGTATAATAATCATTAACGGATATCGTTTAAAGTCTTAAATGGCCCCCGGGTTTGGCGTAGTAAGTAGCGTGCCTACCTCCTATACCAAACGTCGCGGGTTCGGACCCAGGCAGTCCGATGATTTTATTTAAGCCATTTGGATACCAGATGGCTTAAATAGAAATGCCTGACCCCACAATAGATATATTCTCTACAACGGATATCGTCAAAGTCTTAAATGGCCTAAGTTGCCGAAAAGACTGTATGAATGTGTGTGTGAATGTGAGTGTGAATGAGAAAAAAGTGTGAATGTTTTTTTAAAAAAAAAAAAAAAAAAAAAAAAAAAAAAAAAAAGTCTTAAATGGCCTGAGTTGCCGAAAAGACTGTGTGAATGAATGTGTGAATGTGAGTGTGAATGAGAAAAAAAAAGTGTGAATGTTTTTTATTTAAAAAAATCCTCAAGTAGGCACTGGATTGCAATTTTGGATCTCACCCCCAGGCAACTCTGTCTTGAACTCATATGTTCCTTACGCCCTCGGGCTTGGCGTAGTTGGTAGCTCGCCTGCCGGGTCGAGAGTTTGGATCCCAGGCAGCCCGACGATTTTATTTAAGCCATTTGAATTCCAAATGGCTTAAATAAGATTGCCTGGACCCCAATATATATATTTTCATAATAACGGTTATCCTTTAAAGTCTTATATAGCTTGAGTTGCCGAAAATACGGTGTGTTTGTGTGTGTGAATAAGAGTGTAAATGGGAAAAAAGTGTTTTTCAAAAAAAAAAAAAAAAAAACTATGTACCTTACCGTCGGAAACTAAATAAATGTCGACACAAAATATCTGGTGTGACAAGCTTACCTCTTGCCTTCGGTAATCGAATGTTGTGTGCTGTGCGACCAGTCACACCAGACTATTTTTTCTTTTCATTCCCATAATTTGAGTGAGAGCGAGGATGCGAGATAATTTTCAAATTTGCTAAAACCAAAATTAAAGTCATTTTAATTAATGGCTTAAAAAAAAAAATAATAAAAATAAAATGTTTTGTGTTCTACGTTAATTTAACTCCAAAAAGGAAAGGAAAGGAGGGAGAGAGAAACTTTACTGATCCAATTATATGATTTTAAACTCTCTCTTTTGACTTTCTTCATTGAAATTTTATGGCTTTTATTAGTCAAAGATCCTTTTATGCCCCTTTTGTTCCCTCTCCCTTTAAGCAAACCGTGTAATGCCTGGGATCCAGGGTTACGTCTTGTTTATAATTAAAGGGAAATATGGTGTAACTGTCACACCCGCACAGCACTAATTTCTCTCGTCTTGGGTTGTGTGATGTGCTCTAACACCAGATTTATTTTTGAGTGAAGATATATTCAATTTCCGATAGTTATGGACCCTGTTACGCATTAGTGTGTCAAGCGCCATAAAACTTAAAAATTGAGTTAAGCACGAAATATTGTTTCAAATGCTATAATTAATAGTATTTTTTATGAAATATGTCCTTAAAAAATTTATATTTAATGTTACTTGCACAATTGTTTTTATTTTCTTCCTGGCTGCATGTGACTATTGGTCATTATAGGTCTTCGGACCTTATGCACCCATTCCAAAAAAAAAAAAAAAAAAAAAAAAAACAATTGACAAGAAAAATTATATATAATCCAATGAAAACAAAAAACTTTAATGTTAAGTTTTCTCAAATCTCGGTAGCTGACGCTTGACACACTAATGCGTAACAGGGTCCATATAATCATAATCTCTGCCATAGTAGCCGAGAGAGCAAATTAAAAAAAAATTCGTATTTTCGCCATGGCAATCTTTCAAATGAAGTAAAAGAGAACTCACCCTCTCCCAGCAGTTGAGAGTTTAGAGAAATTGATAAAATCAATGGGTCGTTTTGATAACTTACCTACCCCAACATTAAAATAGCCTCCCTATCGGGAAATACATGGTGTTTGTCCTTCAGCATTAAAATAGCTGAAGGACAAACACCATGCTAGTTTAATGCTGAAGGACAAACACCATGTATTTCCCCATAGAGAGGCTATTTTAATGTTGGGGTAGGTCAGTTATCAAAACGACCCGTATTGATAACCTAAAAGCCAAGGGGGAGTGTGCTCCAAGCCCATGAACGGAGCTCGTTGAATATTCTTTTATCTAACAGGAAATAGTTTTAGCCTGAATCCACTTTCATTCCGACGAAAAATGCAAATCGAGCCCGAAATGTCGATTAAAACATTTTTTATTGTAATAATTACTTGGATTCTTTTTCTGCATTGCGCCATTATACAAATTAATTAAATAAATAGAGTAAATACAAATATAAATAAATGACATAATAAATAAATTAATTAACAAAATAAATAAATAAACTAAACACCTCATAATAGCCTGCGTTGCTATATTTGTTTAGCTTCAATTTTTGATTAAAATCACAATATTTGCAAATGATAAAAAGAAAAAATAATAAAATGAAATTTAATTGAAAATAAATGAAAATATTTTCAATTTTATTGAACATTTGGTATCCAAATGGCTTAAATAAAATCATCGGACTGCCTGGGGTCCGAACCCGCGACGTTTGGTATACGAGGTTAGCACGCTAACCTCTACGCCAAGCCCCGAGAGCTTCTTGAATTCTAAGATATCGGCGAAACCTATATATCTACCGACACGAAAAAATCTGGTGTGACAAGCACAGAACACAACCTTCAATTCTTCTTCTTTCTTCGCTTTAATCCCACGGTGCGGAATCGGCGGAGGAGGTGGGTGGGGTTTTTTTGCGACCGGGTAGGAATAGAACAGGCCGGCCTGTCGCACGGTCTGACGCCTATTGAAAATATAGAAGGGAAGAGACTGACATGCAAAGAAAATAAGTACTGCCAGTCCCGGCTAGGGCAGCTCGTGGTCGCCATCCACGTACCCAAAAGACGTGGGCAAAGAACACAACCTTCAAATGCGGAAGGTAAAAGAAAGTTGTGTGCAGTGCGATCTGTCACACCAGATTTTTTAAATGTATGGTGGTTATTATTTTGTTTTAGAAAAATTGAGGTTTAGAATACCCCCAATTTTAATTGTTCTAAACAATTATCCGCTGCCTATAAGACTTGTTTTGAAAAAAAATAATCATTGTATGGTTTTATGAAACCACGATGCAAGTGAAACTTTTTTTTCGGATCGTAGGCGTTTAACTGAAAATTTTCAGAAAAATTATTCATTTAAGGGCATTAAAATCGCGTTTTTAATCTATTCTTAATAATTGGATAA
Organism: Euborellia annulipes; assembly: GCA_023213315.1. NCBI lineage: Eukaryota > Metazoa > Arthropoda > Insecta > Dermaptera > Anisolabididae > Euborellia > Euborellia annulipes. The sequence continues at coordinate 10,232 of JAKCPI010000819.1, forward strand.
TGGGTAATCAATAGACGCATGTTAAAAACTGAGAACAATATTTATTTAGTAATTGAAGATTTGAATCATTTTAAATTATTTTAAAAATTATATTTTATCAATTTAAAAATTGAATAATTAAATTTCACAATTATTTTTTTATAAATCGTCATATGTATATTAAATTTCAAATTTCCTGATTTTTGTCGTTACTGCTTGTGACGTCATGGCTTGTAGCGTCACGGGCTCTGACGTCACGGCTTGTAACGCGACATGCTGATAGATAAACGAAAAAAATTTGAGAAGATCAAATAAAAGTTTCACTTTGAAAAAATAAAAAAACGCCGAAGCCGGGTTATGCAGCTACCATATTCCTGCTTTTATACATATTACGATTAGTTCAACTTTAACGATACAATTTTAAGTTGGCTTGCAAAGATAAGAGTAGCAGCACTCAAAGAGTGGCTGGTCCAGGGCAGCAGTAAATCATAAATGATGATAAGCATAATTGGGCATGCAATTGAGAGAGATTATCATTTAGGATGAGCGCCGTATAAGCAGGCAACCAGGCAGGAGGCACGTGCGCCGCGTGCAGGGTGGTGGTGGTTGCTGAGTGTGTCGGTCGGTCGGTCGATGCGATGCCGCACTTCTGCACTCCGCAACGCAACGCTGCAGCCTGTTTGGATACTCATCCCCCCCCTCCCCCCACCCTCTCCCTTGCTTTAAAACAACCGGGTTAAATAGATGCACGAATCTTTTCTTCAACAAAGTTTCACTCAACACTTGCACTACTTACTTTCAATTATTATTTTATTAGAAATCTCAAGATCTTCACATCCAATCATGGGGTGAATAAATTTTTGCTTGCTGAATGTTAGACAACCTAAATGACCAACTCATTCATCGCAACGAAAAAAAATAAAATAGATTAAATCAAATTAACATGTAGTAGAAAAATAAAAGTTTATTTCTTTATTAAAGAACCCACAGCGACGTTTCGGTCGACCATCTTCATGACAAGAGTTCAAGATGGTCGCATAGTCGACCGAAACGACGGAAAATGAAATAAACATGGCTGATCGACCTTTTATTTTTCTACTACATATTGATTCAGCTATTCACCTTGCCACTCAATTAACATGTTTGTTACTTTTATCACAAAATCAGTGTTTATAATTTATCCAAGATGATTTATTAATATAATAGTCCCTCCAATTCAATTTTTTTTTTCATATTTTAGGTTATTATTATTATATTTGAAATTTCTACCGGGAACCCGTTTATTTACCCGAGGTGCTTTTGTGCACGAAGACCCACACCTCACCCCCCCCCCCTGGGTAGCCCATCTACCGGCACCCCGTGAAGTTACATTTATTTCCTATCTCTAACTCCTCCTCCTGCGTTCGTTGCAGAAGATCCGTGTTCAAATCCTGGACTTACTGGATTTTTTCGCATTGAATAAAAATACTTATTTAATGTAAACAAATCTTCAAGCACCCTACGGGCTTGGTCTAGTTGGTAGAGTGTCTACCTT